>CALYDF020001966.1:0-32452 GCA_944474145.2 Dicrocoelium dendriticum
GGAAAAGAACATACGATGATCCAGGCAACAAAATGTCTCGGAAAACTTTAAGTAGATCATAAAAACTTCACCTATATCGTCAGCATACTCCGTCTAGCTATTCTGTGTGATAATTTAATTCGTTGTACACGATCGTTGTTGAAGGAAACAGTGTTGCTCAGGGTACTAATGTTACAGTTTTGCAGACAGCACACCATAGTATCGACAAAGATGGATTTCGTGGCATTAGACAGTATAGGGAGAAAAGATCATTTATTATTCCAAGCTTCCACTTGTAAGTAACCTGGTTATTGTCTCAGCTGCCCAGAAAGTATTGAGCCATGTATTCTCCAAGTTCTCGTACTGCTGCCGCCAGTGCTTCTGGAGGAATTGTATCCTCAACCGGCGGGCTGTTTGCACAGAAGCCACATCTTTGACAAAAGCTTCCGCTGTGAGTGATATGAGGGCGATTGCTGACGGCAAGGCGATAAAACCTGGAAGACCGCTTGATTGTAGGATTCTCGGAGAAAATAGGTTATTTTACATCCGCAGCACTGTTGCCGCTTTTGTATCATTTTTGTTTAATTATCGACCGTCCAATTTATCTGGCGTTAGAGCTAACCTACACACTCATGATGCTGCTTCGCGTATTAACATGCATTTTCTAGTATTTGTTCAAACAAAAGTAAATGATTTAAGACCATCGCAAACTTGGCGAGTGGCGTTTTTGTCGAACTCAAGCCAGGTGACTCCCGGCGGAGCATCCACAAGCGACGATCGGGTGGTAGCGTAGACAAGCTGGGCTAATCGATGGCCGCATTTGATGACTCGCACTGTCTCATATTTCTCCCTTCGATATTCCGCATAGCAGACGGGGTTCGAACGAACAACTACATGAATACTGCGACCCAAAGGGCAATCTACAACCAACATAGCAATGCTACGTTTCTAGTTAATAAGTTTTTAATTTGATACCAAATGACAAGATAAACGCAGTACTTTATTTATCTTGTTAATTCAAGGTTCTCGGAAGAGAGACAATCCAAGCGTGCGCTTTGTGTAATAATGGTAACGAGGCGACCGCAACATACAAGCAACTTCATGCACTTAAGCGAAATCGGTACTACGGGAACCAACTAAAATTTATTCATGCATTTGTAACAGTTTGGCCGCATTACTTATGTAAATATTACTTTTCGTGGAAAATAGTGGTATACATAGTTAGTGGCGCAGTATGGTGACAAAATCACATGCACGGTATGTTTTGGAACTTTGTGAAATATATTCCTTTAAAGATAGAGACTGGAGAATGTCATTCACTGCATGCAACGCCAATTGTTACCCGTCATATTTTCATGAGCAAGTTTCCTGAAGCGTTTCGTTTACGCTTGCCTAGATCTGCTGTAAATCAAAACCCGAAAAACAGCTTGTCTAGAAGAGCAAAACACTTCGTCATGCTCTGGTGAACATTGCTCAACGTGACATGCTACCACTATAGTCCAGACTCATATCATGATGGCAGACATGAAGTCAGTTGCTTAAGTAACACTCTGTCGATTAAATGACAGAATTATTCGGATCAAAGCTGCAAGAAACTTTTTGTTTGGCTTCGCCTGCGATCTATGTCCAGCCGTTAAGACAGAGTTTACGACAACCTAATACTAGTTAACACATCCGGACATCTCGCGAACAATTATTCGGATAAAAAATGTCCTCCTTCATGAAATGTAAACAACTATGATTAAGAATTCCCCAGACCGGTAATAAATATGACTATGTTGTTATTTTTCCTATGTAGCCAAAATGTGAATACCAACCTGTCATAAACAGGATAGGCAACCATTACACTGACACTATATTTCGTTTTGCTTCAAAGAAATTATATTTGATAATCATATATTTTTCTAGCTATATCTCTGTCGATTTCATTGCATGTCCATGCAACGTTATATCACAAATTAATTGGGTTAGTAAAGCCTGGTTAGACGTCTTATTCGCAAAAGAGCATTTGCTTTGTTGACGACATGTCTGTTCTCATTATGTAGAAGGACTTGAAATTTGCCCACCCCTTGAAAAGGAAGACATCTCGCTGAGCTTGCCAAATTTCGCTCAATAAACCATCTACCGGTTCCTTCTAGCGTCATATAATATGCAATTGCAGAAGTGCTCATGCCATACTTGAGAAAGATAATGTATAATCGCTCCGCAGCAACACGAATGGCCGAATTCTTTCACGTATCTTGAAATTTCTGTTAGCTGGTAATAGCTGGATGAAAACGCTTATACTGAAGTGCAATTTGACATTGCAGGTGTAACACAAATAACAAAACACTACCTCGTTACTTGCAAATCTTCACAAACAACGGAGTCGGAATATGTGCACGTAGTGTCACACGCTCTTTAGCAACTTATATGGAAATTTTCAAGAGTCTTCTGTGGGAAATATTATCATCGGTATATATATATATATATCTTGCCTTTTTGTACCAGACCATTGAGGAGCGCCGCATAAACTTCAGACGAACATGAAACAGCCATAACAAATCACTGTGGGGCCTCCATTGGAATTTGGCGAAGTAGTATAACCGGTTGCAAAACCGAATGGATTTTTTTCCTTTATGGATCGCAGCTGTAAAACACTTTGTTGAATTGTTACCTCTGCTCTTACTTGGCCAAATAAAATCCTCTTCACTACGATTTACTTAACTGCTTGTGATACTTGAGATAACGAGACCCAATGGGACACGAGATGGCGCAATAAATCGGGTGCATAGGTTAAATTTTCTTTAGTTCCATTAATACATACCACTGTTTTCGACAACCGCACATCTTGTTCTACTCCGTAAATGCGATGATTGTCATTTCTTTGATTTTACTTCGCAGTTAATTTTCTTTACTCTACTTTTCGCCAACATAATATGGCAATACATGAAATGCACCCAATCTTTCGGTAGGGAGCATTAGGGTAGACCTGAGCTTATATCACGCCTTGTATCAATGGAATTTATCGTACATATTTGCCTACAAAATGCGAATTAGGTGCTGCTTTTTGAAATTGTTTTGGGTGGTTTCTTGCCTCATTGGACCACCAAAAGCATTGAATGAGCATTGTAAACGAATCAGCTGCAATAGGTCAAATTTAAAATTACATTTTCAATAGCAGATTAAATATCAACAACATTGTTTTCTGTATCATTTTTAAAATATATCAAAACCTTTAAGCATACGACCGGAACTTAAATAGAAAGACTTGTAGGATTTGAAGAACAATGTTGAGCAACGAGAAAGAATATATTGACTCCAGTGAAAGAGAACATTTGATGAAGTCAATTCATAATTTTCGGCTGTCTGCCGTAACTAATCGGGACTGTGTCTCCAGAGTTTCGTGATTGAAGTACATTCAAGCAATGCCTGAAGTTCGACAGTTTGGCTGTCATTTTGTCATTTGCCATTTGATTAATGTGCAATAGTATTGCCCTGGCATATTCTGACAGCACGCTAAGTTATGCTGACGCAGTGGCATCGGTGACTGTAATGAAAGGTTTAGACCATACTGCTGCAATACACTAGAAATTCGTGCTTCACAAGTCTTTATTTATGGCCGTTGTTAGAGGCAATATTGTGGAACAGCCGAAGATCGTGCATAGTTAACCATGCTAGCAGAGTACGTTTGATTTGATTTGATCTACGCCACGGTAAAAGTATTGGAGTTTGGTGTGTAAAGCTTTATGAACCGCCCTTAAATTCCACTTTATTGTCTAGCTAAAAGACAAGAAAATCCCTTGTGTGTGTTCGGGGGCACGTTCTTTAACAACCTTAAATAGTTGTTTCGGCAAAATACATTTGGGCTACCAGCTTTGAGTTCAACTTACTGGAATACCGTTTTTTATCGTTTTGTGGGATATTGTGAGCCATGTTGTGGCTGTTTATGCGAGCAATATCAGTATCGTTGTGACTTTGTATCTGTGTGATGGCACCCATATGCATGCATTTAGATGGTACGGAATGTGACCATACATTAATGCGAACGCTAACGTTTGGGAGAGTAGGCATTATGTCGGGACAGTTTATTAGAACTTACCGGCAGGATATAATGACAAATAGCTAAAAAATACTACGCGAAGCGTTGTGCATACGTCAATGTCAAGTATATATAACAATTTTTCATGATCGGTTGGAAACCAAGATAATTATATTTTTTCGGTGATTACTGCAGTGTTAGCACATTCCTAATCAAGTCTGTGTTTAGTTACTATTCATGATATGTGCTCTGGGATGCATGTAATCAATCCGGTGGAACAAGTTGGAGAAAGGCAGTGAGGACTTGTATACTGGCACCGTGCAACAGACAACTCAAAGCTTTTAGAGATTACAAGGATTTAAGCGCATTTTAATTGACACACATGTTTAGCCTGTGCAAGTGTCAGTTAACATTGTTCATTTCAAAATTTAAATAATATGCACTACAAAGCGCAATGAAAGTGACTTACTATCGATGTCTTCTGAAGTAATGCTTTGGTGATTGCAGATGAGATGGGAATGCAGGGGGTGTGAACCGACAAATGAGGAGAAATCAAAATATTTGTCCATCCCAGGTGACTGGTGTTCTAATAGGATGAAGTAATCCGGTAAAATGCCAAGTTCTCGTGCTTGATTCCTCATGTTGCTTTGATGTGCCTCTGCAGGAATCATCTCATCTGTGAGTACTGTTTGAAAGTGGGTTTTCCTTTTTATGGTTTTCCGTATACAACATTTCTTGAGGCCCAAGCATTTCAATCGATAAACCCAAATACTCGTTACAAAACAAACAAGAACTAAGAAAGCTGCCAGACATAGTAGGAGTGTATTTCGCATATGTTGATATCCGGTATAGCCTGTAGGTTCGTTGGGGATATGTCGATTGTCTTCGTCCATCTTGTCATGTGGAGATCGCCGAGTTTGTAAACTTTTCTCTAAGGATTCATTTACGTCTAATTCTGGTATGTCGTTGACCAGTCCGTGATCTCGAGCAGTGTTAACTACATCTAGCAGCACAAACGCTATACTCCAAAATGGTTGTGGTATACCCCGATCACTGACCTTCAGTTTCAATATGTACCTAAAAAAGGAAACAAAAATAACACAAACTTCAGAAGTGAACAACTTTATGGGGCAACTCCTAACCGTGCGGTTACGTTTGAAGAAAGACGGTGTAGGATGGGTAGATTTCCTTAGTGCCTAAGACGGAATAAACTAGCCTCATTTTCAGCAAATTTATACTCAGATTGTTTTACCTTCTACTAAAAAACAGTGTTGTTGTAAGTATTGTGGCTTGAAATTATTCTATTTCTAGGTGACCGGAAAATAAAGGATTAATAACTATATACCAGGAAACAAAATGGGTTACATGCGATTTATCTTGCGTTACCTAGTTAAGCTCAACAATTATATAGATTAGTACGGCGTGTAAATTATGGTTGGTGTTAAGTTTATATTTATAAGAATGCCAAACCAAGGCTCAGGCAGACAAAAACTGTACCTTCAGAAATGCATCAGATGACTATTTCGTCTTATTGGAAATTGCCGTTTGCACGTATCGGCTGATTCTTGCTAAATCGGAACCCAAATTTCGCGAGTCAGTAAATTAAATCAACGCCGTATAGTGACGTCAGCGTGTCACCGTAACTTAGTGCGAACTCCGACGTAGCTCGAATAATAAATACGCAGTCAGGGCAGGTCACTGATGCCACGATAAAATAAATAAATAAACTACTATTCCTTGCCGATACGAAATGCTGATCCCTAGAAGAAACAGATCAAATTTTGGCACATCATTTTCATGCCATTACACTAATAAACTTTTTTAAGAAATAACCATGGGTGCAATTTAAATTTAGATAACACAAAGTAAGCAGACTCGTTCTGCAATTTTTTCTTGTCGTTGGAAAATGGTTCTTCAAAATCACATGACAAATGTTTTGGTGGAGAACAAAATGAAATAAAATGAAAGGAGCTGTGGTTCAAAATATTGTGCATATGTGGTGTAAATATTTATTCAGGCGCCATCGCTACCCTTTTCAAAATCATTATATTTGGACTGTTGTATCCTAAACATATTAATTACGTTTTGAACGGTAAACTGCTTAGTAATCGCAAACTTAGAATTGCTAAGTTTATAGAATGTTTTGATTTATTTGGGCAACATTTTTCAAATCTTTTCGCAGTGGATTATAAATAAACGTTCTCGGATCCCGGTAAAAATTATGGAAACATAACCTTTTTCCCTTCGTTGCGGATTGGATATCTGTCTTTTAAATACATGTGCATTTGATGATTTATGATTCTTCATAGAAAACATAGCTTCAACGTCATTACTCAATGCCACACTGGGTCAAATCCAAGTTTATCACCTCGCTCTCTGTATGTCATCTATGCGGAATATTCACATGGCTATTTCGTGAAGCGTCTCTGGACACTCCCAAGAGCATACTGGTCAGAATTACGAAGATTAGACTAGAATAGTGAACAGTATTTCATAAAAGGCAATGCATATGTATTTTAATGTATCATGCGAAATTACGTGAGGCAAAACTGATGACAATTTTATTCAGTGGCTTTCATGTCCTGCGAAACTTGAAACTCTCTATGTTCGGAAAACTTAAAAGTGACTACAAATCCCACGCCAAAGTCTTAGACTGCCTTACGCTGTAAGATGTATGCGAATTGTAATATAGACTGTCTGGCGGTACTTGGCATTTGTACAAAACAATATTACCTTGTCCACCGCAAATGATATCTAAAACAGCCTGCATCAAAAGTCAAGTGCGGATCGGTCATCTGAATGGGTGTACTATGTATAGTTTACTCGGAACCCTGCTGCAGACAGCTTTATGGTATCTGCCAAACCAGAATTTTCTAAATCTGTGGTATCTTGATGATAACTTAGTGGCTGCTCGCCCCCAACTGAGAAGATCGCTTACTTTTCTCAAAGTAAATGAAATCGGAAAGCAGACAACAATCGAGGTGCCAGTAGGCTGCTGAAGCGATTAGCTAATATGCGAGAACATTGACAAAATCTTTACATTTCGGAGTAGGTTTGTCCCAGCAAATGTAACTAGCGCTAAAGCCCCAACTTAATTTTGCGGTGACTGTCTGAATGAATGTAGCTATCTGGGACCTTAAATCTCAAATTTTATGCTAATATGGTAATACCGTGCACGTTAATTTTCAGTTCCGCTTTCTGGACTTTGTTCGCGACGACTTGCGCAAACAAATATATTTTTATCCCCGATTTGCTTGAGCTTTTATAACAAGTTCAGAACAACTTCTCCAGGAAACTTGAGCGATAAGGTTGGTGTTGAGTACAATGAAAATGTCAGATACAATAATGAAAACTATATCTCTCAAATGAAACTTTGTAAGCATATCAATTAGTTTGAAATGTCGATTCTTACCTTGGACAAATTTCGTTCTTTTAAACATAAATCATTTGAAATTAAAAGAGAATAAAGCCAAAATTCAGGCATACTGGCGTTGCTTAGTAGATATTTTGGACAAGATAATATAAACGTTTTGAAAAATGATGGTTTGTATTAGTTACATCGTTTCCACTGCGCATAAGCGCCTTTATTATAGGTAGCTACCTGGGAATATTTCCAGCTTCCATAGGAGGGCCTATCATTAATATTAATTATATAAATTTTTCGGCGGTGATAAAGGTATTGGTTAATAACTGGCAAAACTTTGACCAAAGCAAATATAGCAGCTAAAGTTTCAAATGATACAAAATAGTTATCCATTATGCCACACAACTTTTCTTACATTACAAACTGTATGTAACTATTTATTCAGACACAGCGCATGCTTAATCCCAAACATGCTGCGTGTACTCACAGTTATTGGCAGTGGAATTCTGGACAGCTGACGAGGAAATACTTTCCTTTACACGGGCGGTGGCATACATAGCAGTGGAGGACGGGTCAGGCTATAATGCTGTGCGATTTATTGTCATGATGGTTACCTTCTTCCCCGTGGGTTAGTAGCAGGTTGCTGGCTAGCTGTGCGAGGCAAAAGCCGTCCTTGGCGTCATCCTTTGAGGGCAGTGGAGGGTACGCTTACCAATGAGGAGACCAAAAGGAACGAAACGATTGTTTTGTGCTTTCTTGGATTGCTACCCGATATATGTTGCTTGCAATATAATTGCGATGAACCAGATTAATGTTAATTAGCAGATAAACAGTACAAAATTACATCAATTTGTCTTCAGCTATTGATTTCCTGTTTTATTGGTGGAAACAAAAGCTGGTGGTACCTATATTGTTGCGTCCATCCACTTTTGCCATACAGTTGAGCATAGTTATCTAACAATTTTTGAGTGTCTCACCTAGTTAAATCATGTACATCGCACGGGAACTAACAAGTATGATACGAATGACAACCAAAATTACTGTGGATAGTTTGGCTATGTGAAGTTTACTCAGAAGCATGCTGCAGACAGCTTTATGATATCAACAATAACGGAAGTGCCAAGATATGGTTTCTCGCCTCCAAATGACGAGACCGCTTAGATTTTTCCCAAAATATCTAAAAGCAACTATCTAGATGTCTGTATTACCTTCCAACTATAGCAAATAGTGAATGGCTATTCTGAATGAATGTTTGATGGGACAAATTACGGCTTGTTCAGATGTTCTACTTAACTATTAATCCAAGTAGACTTGCTTATATTGTACCCGGTTCAGATTCACGTCCGTGCAAATCTTATTATTTCGTTGTCAAGACCTTGTCATATCGAACCCGTCTTATATGCAGGACCAACTTGCGTAATCGAAATTGCTGTTTTAACCAAAAACATTTTTGGCTAGTTCCCATCTAATAGTTTTCATCAGATTTCACAGTCAGTTGGGAAAAATTATATAACATTATATTTTTCTGAAAACACCATTTTAACTGATGTTTCCTTCCAGTGGCGATAGTGTGTCGACCTAAAATGAAAGGCTGGGAATAGCCGCAATTTATGCCTTTTGGACTACACAGATCTCTCGGTGCTCCAGATGAAGTTCATTTAACAGCATAGTTTGTGCATTTTTCTGGTACATGCGTGCGCACAGACACACACCAATATGGGACCAACACTGAGCAGTTCATCAGTGTTGATCTGGTAGGCTGCACTTTCATGTTCAGCACATTATTATTTATATGCCGTGCAGGTCAGTATATTTTCGTTGCTCATTACTTTTCAAGTTTTCGGATTCAAATCCTTTTGCACCTCAGCCACGGTACATGCATTCAATCGAGCTCGATCAGACCTTTCTATCGTGCAAACTTTCTCGAGGGTACAATTGACGAATCATCGTCTAACGCCGGTTTTCCATTCTGGCTGTTTTTCTGCGGAATCGTTCGCCTACGAGTACATCACATTTCTAACTACATCAAGCTCCTTGGAGTTATCGGAAAGCATATTGCGAGGTCCACTATAAGAGAACTAAACCAACCCTATCGGTAACTGCATAAAGCGGCTAGAAGCAATTATATTTTCGTCCACTGCCTCCCTTGATAATGAGCTCTCACGCCACATTACAAATCGCATTCTATCGAACACGTGCATATTGCTTTGTAATTGATAGTTGTCATAAGGTTTCTTCGATAGAGCATAGCGCAGTTAACGCAGAATTGACTTCTAAAGCTATTCAAACGATTAATGTGCTTAAATTACAAATGAAATAATTAAAGAAGGAGTTTGAATCTCTTAACCAAGTCCTAGAGCAAGTGAACTCGTCTGACTATCTGTTAGCACTCCAGATACACCAAAGATGGAACACGTTCGATCCGTTGGGCGTTTTATACATGTCTACTCTTTGTCGACTGGAATGGGTACAGCACGACAAAGAGCCTACTCGGTTTGGTAACACACTTGATCTAATATTTACTATGGGATGTTCACCTGTGTCCACATACATCAATGACAAATTGCCGGGTAGTGCTCATCACCTATCCGCCTATTCATTTCAACTGCTTTCTAAACCGATGGAATCCGAGATCAAATACCCCCATACTATATTGTGAATTGTCAATCTTCTCGGATCTTATAAAGTTTTCAAATTGGGATCCATTTTTTCTTAGCAGAGAATGTTCAAATTGCTTGCGATGAGTTCTACCACCTTGTACAGCATAGTGTTGTAATTGTAGCTCTAGAACGTAACAAGAACTTGCAAAGAACTGCTGCACTTGCAGACATCTGGGAAAAGATAGTCACTAATCTTCATTAAATAAAGAAAAATATTAGGAAAATAAACGATTTTACTCTGTCGTTGCTCCACACCAGAAAGCTGTGTTATACCATTATCACCAAAATTGCTATGCTCTGGGGGGGCAATGGTACTGAAGGGAGCTAAGGTGGCAGGCTGCACCTCAAAACTTTGGACCACATGCAAAATAGAAAATCAATTTGTATTAACTCAATTGTAAACTCTGATGGAACTGCCTTAACCGATCTTTAATGACCAATTCACGTCTACTTATAACACCACTACTTATAGTGCCCATGACACGCAATGGCATTAAAACCCTCCAGAATGTTGAATTCACACTTAGTGGCATATGTCGTCAACTCAGATTAGTTCGGCCATCATGTTTACTAGGTCTGACAACATCCCGCCAATTCTAGTCACACGTGGAGGTCCAGACACCTGTTTTTGCTTATTGTATTTACATTTCCTTGCGCAATGTGGGGTATCCTATACACTAAAACGATCAACTATAATACCACGACACAGAAGCGGATCTATGCAAGATGTGAAAAAGTACTGCTTAATCCGCCACACACCTATTATCATTAGAATCATGGTGAGGTCAGTTAAAGGAAGCACAATAGAATATTTGAGTTCTGTGAACCTTCTCAGTAAACATCAGCACGGTTTTTTGAAAGGTAGGTAATGCACTACCTTTCATTTAGCTTATATTAATTACTTGACCAGAGCAAGAGACGCTGGAAGTGTCAGCACTGTAATATTTCTTGATAGCCAAAAGGATTTCGACCGTGTCCCAAACAACTTAGTGCTGCCGAAGCTTTGTCCTATGATATCACAAATTCGCTTTTAGATTAGGTGTCTTCATACTGCGAGGGTAGAAAGCAAGTATTCAAAAATGGTAACTATACATCTGAAGCCACCTTATTCTCTAGTGAAATGATTCAATCTAGCGTGCTAGCCCGCTTTTATTCCTCATATTTTTCAACGATCTCCTTGATGAAATCTCGTACGGGAAGCCATTCCTTTTCGCTGATGATGTTAAAATTGTGTAGTGTTCCCCCTGGGCAACGTAGTCCTAATTTAGCCTGCATTCAGTCTGCTTTTCAGCGCTGAAGCACTGGAGTAACTCCTGGAACTTGCAGTTTGCCACTGACAAGCGTACTCTATTGTACGGCTGCTATCGCCCTTCTCCCAACATCCAAACCTTAATCGACACTCATGTTCCTGTGTGTGTTGCAGTAAGAGACCTTAGTCTAATAATTCTGTCTCATTTAATTTTTAGAGCGTTATATTCTTGTAAATCTCCACAAAAAAGTGATGGCCTACATAACTGGAACTCTTATCTTAAGGGATACCAAGTTTCAAGCCATAAAAATGTGTTAGGCCGAAGCTTGAGTACTGTACGGTAGTGCAGGTCAATCTGAGAAAGTGGACATTATTGCATTATAAAACATTAAACGATTATTCACAAAGAGATATTTGAACATGCCTAACATTAATGCGTACCGTGAGCGTGGAGTGGCTCGAAAACTGGAGCCCCGATGGTTGCGCAGAATCGAAATTATTCTGTGCCTCCTATACCACTTACTATGCGAATTAAGCTTCACTACTCAGCTACAACTCGAGTTTCAGACTCGTATGCTCTAGGAACTAGGAGACAACGAGCGCACCTTGAAAACACAAATTCTGGCATCAAAAACTGCTCAAATATTTTTGTTCCACCGAGTAACTGCACTACCTATCCGCAATTCAAACGCATGATTAATATTCGCCTGACTATTTCAATTATATGGTCATCAACTAGCCAAAATATGACTCTAGATGATTTACATGAGAAAGGTCCAGAAGAAACTGAAATGTAGCCATATCCTTTATTTGTCTCTACAGTATAATTTACGTACAGATATTTGCATTCTTGATTATATATCTACACACTACCTTGCCCTTATCAATCCGTCTAACCCATTCTGTTTTTTTCTTTGATGCACTGCTTCGAAGATACGCTACGCATTTCTAGCTAATGTCCCTGTACCATCATCGTCAATCGCCAAGATTTTCCAGCAAATTATGATTGCTTTATCGGCAAGCGGTTGCATTCACTGTTACGTTTATCTCATACTTTATATTTTTCCTTGTTTCATTGTTGGTCATGACTGGAATGATTACTTGAGGTGACAGATTATAGCTACCAAAATAAAAAAATAATTATACCCACGTAACTCCTGCTACTTCTGACTCGCTGGCTTATAAGAATAAAGTGCCATTCTTGGTTGATCCTAATGACGGAATAGGCTGAGGCTTCGTCGAACATAATGTGCTAACTAGTGATAACCGAAGGGATATTCGCACTCAATATTCTTTTTTAGTTACATCCAATTATTTCTTTTTGATTTTTAAAATCTGACGTGGTGTATCAAGTGACAGACTAATTATGTATCCTACACTGATAAACCGCAAAAGATATCTGATTAAATGTTCCATACTATTTAAAATAGACGGTTCATAAAAACTACGTCCTTTTGTTTAGCAGATAATTTGATTACTCTCAGTGATAATTTGGTAATGTTTCTAATATTCAGACCTTGTAATCGAATATATTTTCATGACGCCTAAAGAGTTGATCTAATATATAATGCTTGTTGTACATGAGCGTTTCTACATTGTCGCAAGAACATAGTAAACATATTTTAATTCAACTTGGTCATAATACTGCCAAAGCTACCGTTGTAAATTTAAGCATATCAAATAATTACCTTCCCTTGTGCTGGGTGTCCAAGGTCCTTGAAACGTAGAGTAACCCGGTCGTTTCTGTCACGCTGAAGAACGTAGGCTTTTTCATCAATATCAACCGTTCTTTTCTTACCGCGAACTGCTCTTCCATGGTGTAGGTAAGTTCAGCATTCTGATCGGCATCTAAATCAAAGGCAGCTACAAAATGCACAGGGGAATTCTCCGTCGCAGATGATGCAACGGAAGCATTTGCAAAGTATACATTTGACGTCTCATTATATGGAAGAACCGAAGTTAATAAGCTTCGATACTTAGTCACATTGACTATAGGCACAAACGGTTTTTCCAGTACTGGTGCGTTGTCGTTAATATCCGATACCAATGTTGTGAAATGCCATTCGTTATGTTGACAACGTTCATATAGAGGTGAGGTAACCACTAGTAATAGATTATATTTAAATTCTGTTTCCCTGTCCAGCGTCCGGTTTATGATCACTTGAAATCGATTAATCTGATTAATTGTTTCTCTGTACAGGCCAATCGTTTTCGGGTAGTTTATGACGTCAGACCTCTTCTCAAATAACTGCGGTACACAGTCGTGGAAAATGGTGCCTGTGTTTTTATCGAAGCAAAACAATGCAGCGGCACCGAAGACATTGGTTCCCACTGGTGCTGACTCCGAAACTTTGTATACGGAATTGTTTCTGAAAGGAATCTGTTTAACCTTGTTTTCGGGATCGGCGATACCCAAGACAGTATACAAATCAGGAGGCATATTCGGATTAACCATTTCAATTCTAATAAGAATCTCTGTGTATTCATGCAGCATGTCCTCAGGTGTGTCCACAAATCCCGCTGAATGGGCTTGAACTCGCAAAAGTACAGGAAAAACAACCGGAATATTTTCTTGTCGCGCCACCGTTACCACCCCTGATTTGGGTTCAATATAAAATTTTGTTCCGTTCTCTTGATGATAGGAAAACGAAAAAAAAGACATATGTAGTCAGTTACTTTGCATAGGTTTGCATTCCAATATTGCGTCCGTAAACATATATTCATGTGGCAAGGCTTAAGGTTATTTTTAAACAGTGTTCTGAGTTTCTAATATGCAGTGTAACATAGCAACAGATGTTCTATATTTGAGGCGCAACATCAGTTTGCTTGCTTATGTAACATCACTGGCTAAAGCTGGTCCTGTGATATGCATCGAGTTGTAAATTAAGAATTAAATTGTTCATTGACAGAAGAACACTGAGAAAAACATTATTGGAACGATAATACTAATTTTGGCTTAGGCTTTTCCAATGAGGTGATGCGCGTTTACAGCAATAACATCTTGATAAACTCCAGGCAATTGCTGAATTTAATTTTCCTTTCTTTTGCGCAGCAATAAGACAATTATATACACGGGCTTAATGTATTTAAATAAAGTTGCACGAGTTTGTGCTTAATGTATACATGGTCTTTCTTTTCATTACACTCCCACTGCAGGTAACGCTCAGCATAAAATATATTTTGTCAGGCCAGGTTGCTCCATTTATTACCATGTGCATAGCACTATATATTTTCCTAAGAATTCTTCCTCTTTTCCGATTCTAACTTTGTATATTGTGTATGCGGAATGCTGCTCATTTCTCGTTACAATTTCTAATCGTCCCTATATCCTTGGATTCGATTCAACATTTTCTTACCATATTTGCTGCAAACTTTGCATTGACCAACCTAGTTCCAAGTGGTTTTTGTTGCAAAGTCGTCGGATATGGTGTACTCGTGATGTATTCCAGGGTGTACTACTCGACACCATTGTGTTACTGTTCCGCATCAAATTGGTATTTCAGATTCTTCGGGCATCGAGCTTCAAGTTGGCAGGCGACTTGAAGATTTAGGGAGTAATTTAGACTCCCGAAGACTGTGACTTTTTACAGCATGAACTCCACCTCCTGGTTATGTACCTGCGTATCTCGACTTGTCTGTTAACGCGGTCAGTCTGATATTTATATTCCCGGGGATTGGAGATATCAGGCATTGGTCAACTCTTGTCTGCCAAATGCTACATCCTATTACTTCCGTGAAGCATCTAGGCGTACACTCATGCTGCTCTTTGAAGTGATTGGACAAGTTATATATAAACGGTCTACACATGCTTTGGCTATTCAGACACAGCTTCTGCACCTGTTTCGAAAAGGTTTCCACTCATCTCTCCTCTTACAACATAAGACCAATTGTCGTGGTATAGGTGCAAACTGTAAAAGTCATCACCACTTGGCTAATAAGTCCATCCAAGGTTTAAGCGGGATATGGTTCGTAGACGCATGAAGGTTACTATATCTGTACAAAATGTCTTACCGTCGCTTTCGAGTGTACCTCGTAAAGTTTTACCCGTAATTACATATGGGTGCGCTATCAATGCAGCAATCGTTCTTGAAAGTATGCTATCATCATGCACGCCCGGGCAACTGTAGAAGGCGGTAAATAAATATATTTAGCAATATAATGCTCACCACCTTATTTATGAATCGCATAGCTCATCCTCTATACTTCGAGAAATGAGTGATGAATCATTGAAACCGTTTGCTCGAGATATTAGTCGATGCGCACTCGGTTTCTGAACTAAGATAATTCTTAAACCTGCTCTTTGCATGTCAAAGAGTGTGACAGCTCATCGCAGCAGAATTTGACGTCGTACAGCCGAACTGCTTTCAGATTGTACAGTACTAAATGTCCTTATCATGGGTGTGCGCTCGTTACTAAATAGATGGAGTGACACAGTTATGCACCTTCTACGTCTACTTTCTCCGTGTTCGATACTAAGGAACATTTTCAAATGTTTATATTTATCATTCATATAACTCCTAAAAGCTGGAGCCAACCACAGCCGTAATGCCAAAGTTAAATAGTTTCAGATTCTCGAGGTCTGTGTAGTCCCTTAGTAGTGAACAGTATTTAAAAACCTCTGATCATATTGCAAAACTCTTGAACATTTGCAAATCGAGTGAAATGATGGATACCTAAAATTCTTCATATGTATAAGCTGTCGGCTGTTCATCAGACAAAGCCGAAACTCATGAAGTCGGTTTAGTCTTCCCTTTCCTTAGCAACGGGCGTAGCCAATTCATCGTATGAAGGGCGCAACGTTGACATAAATTGTGACATATTTGGTATCTATTGATGTGTCATTGTGAAAGAAGATCAATTCTATTAATTATCTCATACTGAAAATTGTTTATTTAATTCGACCAAATTAGCTAATGCCATTCAAATTTTCTTTATCAATCCAGCTGCTAGTTACCATTTAGCTAAGTAACTTAGTCATTGTAACCATCGACATTTTGGAAGGAATTCGTGGTCATGATTTGTTACAATTAATCACTTACTTGTTGCAACCTGAATTTGAAACATCACCACAAATTGTTTTATGATCCACAAAGCCCTCATTTACGGCAACCCGGGATTTTCCTTATTAAGAAAGGTGGGTTTAACTCGATAGATAAAACAAATCTTTACCAAGATTACCAACCTAGATATAATTTTGACTTCGCATCGTCACAAATCTGATGTTAAGAATGTCAATACATAAAATTACACATTAGTCAGCGCTGGACTAATTAGTAGTCCTGAAGTAGCTTCATACCATCAGTATCCTTATTTAATGCAGAATTGAATCAGATTGTAGGAGTGTTAAATTTCGGGGAGCTTATAAGTAAATAATTACTAAATAAAAGTGGCCGTTATATAACGCATAGAACTAATTTTACATCACACATAATAAATTGAGCCAACAGAATAATATCTCTACATGAAAATAACTCTCACATGCTATGGGGTGCATGCATATTTAACAATGAGCACGTGTGAGTCTGCATCAGCAATAATGACAGGCTTATCATAAGCGAGTGAACTTCAGCTAACTCAGGTTAGTCGGTCACTACTGAGATACAGCTTTTTATCTTCCTGTGAATTTTACATTATTCATTTCAAACTGGTTTACATTTTAAAGTACATCGGACGCACTACCATGCGTCCACTGTCTACAGCTACAGACTATGCAAAGTTGATTTCATGTTGCTCCTGGTAACTTAGTGCCGGTACAAAGCAAATCAGACAACATTAGGCGTGGTTTCCTGTTGCAAAGCAAATTGTTTGTAAACACGCGCTACAAATGGACAGGGGGCCAGTTTATCCAAGAGATCCCAAAGTAGGTTAACCAGTTGTCAGCATTATTTAATGTTAACAAATAAAAGAGAAATACTGTATGTGATCACACCGATCATCATATTCTTTCAAACTTGGCTATGTTCTTAGACAATCCTTTACTTAAACTTGTACGGATTGCTGCTGAAAGAAATTGATAATGCTAAGAATAAGTTTTGCTAATTTTTCACTAACACCAAGAGCTTGAATGTTGTCGATACGCATTCCACTAAGAGAAAAACCGCCTTCGTTCAGTGTATATTAAAACGATACCACTATTACGACACACACACATTTTCATCTAAAGAAAATACATGTTTATCCTAAAAGTTAATATTATAAAGTATTATTGGTTATAAATTAATTAGCTTTAGTTCACTTTTGTCCCTCGAAAGCTCATAAAAACTGTTTTGTTACCCATTGGGATTGTTCTTGTTACCTACGGGACAAATTGTAAATATATATATTGCCGGAGGAAAGCAAGTACAAATGCGACTAACTTTCCATATATATATATATATATATACATATATATATATCAGTAATTTGAGAAACCACCAGCCTAACCTGAACACGCAGTACGATTGGTTAAAATATTTTTGTAACCTTTTCTCCCTTTGTTTGTGTAATCCATGAACCACCCTCCTAAATACCTGACGTTTGTCCCCACATTATCCCTGAAAGCCATTGACGTTGCCTCAAACAAATGTATTATGATATGTAGCCCAAGTATCATTGGACACAATCCGAAGTGAAAGACAGAGCAGCTGCCAGTATGGTCCTCAACAAGTAAAACCTTTTTTAAACACTGAATTTGTTCCACCCAAAAATGTTTCTTTTTATTTGCCTTGTTTTATCTGTTGCATGTTTTTTAACCTGTGGATCCCACGGGACTTGTTGAGTAATGCTTGTATGCCCAATGCAACAAGGTCTCCGTAATCCCAAGCAATCCGCCTACTATTGTAATCCAACCTTACTCTAGTTTGAGATTTCCTAGCACCATGGTTACTTTAGGACTAACAGTAAAAGCCTACGGGCAACGTTTTCTGCAAATTTGTAATACAGCGGATCATTACAGACAAGTTGTAATCAAATCGTTTAATAGATTTACACACCCACACGAACTGAAGTAATCTCAATATATTAAGGTATCTCCCAATAAAATTATCATTTTCTCTGTATTCAAACTGAAGTAAAATTACTTTGCAGCAGCGTAAACCAGCTGTGCGCAACATGTTATTAAAACAGCTTCAGTTGCATTTATATGCACAAGAAACGCCGATTAATTTTGTATTTCCATTATGAAGCTACTGACTTTTAGTCTTTTTGATATCGTAAATATGAGAGTTTTCTAATTAGTATTTAACATGTCGTACAAGATTAATCATTGGCTCAGAAGGTTAAGATTGTCGAATAAGTATATACAACTCAAGAAAAACATGTGCGCGTTTTTTTTCTGATTGCGTGTCATTTAAAGCGGAATCGACATGCGAGCCGCTCTGGTGCTGTGTTAAGATGAATTTCGCACATGCTTGAATGAAGAGTTTAGCAATTATCAGAAACGAACAAGTGCTATGTAAAATGTCGTAGATATCTATGGGCTCGCTACATAGCCTACTTTATATAATAATGTTTAACGCACAGCATTGTCGTCATCGATTTTATAGCAATGAGATAAAATCCCTCACCCATGTTCTTGTCCACGTGATAAAGCCGGAATTGTGCTGGCATTGTCGTACCCACTTGGAACAATCGGCTACCTGCAGAAATATTTGAGGGTATGGTTATGCATATTTCTGAGCTAGAGCCCTCATGCGAGAAGGGGATAATTAAGTCGGCGTTTTCGTCCGTAAGCTGTTCATTGCTACTTGACAAACTGAAATTCACTGTACACTGAAACGTGACCTCCGGGCTCAAGCGCGTAATGTACGTGATGCGAATTGCAGATAAGTTAGTAGCCGAGAATTGAAATCGAAGAGTTCTCTCGCTTGAACGCCGGATTGTCAAGCCTCCATCATGGCACAATACACGGATAAACACGTCGGAGATCAATTCTGGTCGCAGGAGATTCTGCCATCCATTATAATATAGATGAACATAGCAAGTGATATGTAAATCCACATTGTAATGGTAATCTACTTATGGATCATAAGTTTAACATATTACTTCACTATATTAACAATGGGTTTCTGTTAAAGATAAAGCACAAAATAATATAACAGAAACAGTATATTACAAGTCAATTAAGGCTGGACTTAAATATAAGGTTGAAATAATACTACTTTGAAGAAATCTGTCCATCAGTTTACGTTCTCCACTTAACATAGAAGCTCCATCGCACATTACTAGAAGCAACCATTTTCGTGAATTCTAACTGTCTGTCTCCATGAGAGCGGATAAGCGAGTTAATTTTAATTTATGTTATGACCGTCGGAGCGTGGATATTGCTCATCAAGTATTCAAAGCAAAAGTCTTTTTCAGATTATATTAGCGAAATAGATCTTGAGAACAAATACACCACACAATTTTAGTGGCATGATTTTGAGGTGGATTCCGTTGGCATTTTAATGACACAAACTTTCACACGACGCTTTCGGTAGGCCAAACTAATATATATGCATTTGCCAAAATGCCTCCTAGATCAAAAACATTAATGCTGGAAAGAGCTAGAAACTAGTCAGGTCAAGGATTCAGGATTTATCGTGTAAGCTCAATCACTGCTTTGTCATAATAATAACTTTTAGGCAAGATCAGTCAACATAAGTCGGCTGCCAGTGCAAAAAGGGCTTCTAATAAGTCTTTCTTATTGGTGTTGTGAAATCACCTGCGCGTGTATTTTGCCCAAAGAAATTTGCAATCATTCAATGTTTCCTAAGGCGCCTTGTTTGTAAATGTCAGCAACATTAAAACGAAGCTAATGTATTAAACATAGGATTAGTACTAGAAAGAAAATCGGACTATATTCTTTTTACCGCAGCAATTCTCTAAAGAATCACATTCGATACTACGGAAGAATAATCCACCGTTGCTACTGAATGCACTTCGTTTCTAACTATACACTTTTAAACGTTTTAAGCAATTTAGGCCAAATATTCTGCTGTTGTGCACATGGTTAATCATCTCAAGTTAATTCAAGCAGAAAAATTCTAGTTGATACCGTTTTTCAGTGCGCACACGTAGGGTATTAAAATAATAGCGAATGCTTTTATGTAACAGCAGATGTTGTTTTACAAAGTGCTGTAGAGCTAGTCAAGCGGGAATAGCAGAAATTCCTTAACACTTGACTCGGTCGGGCAGCTATCACATGCTCAATGAACCAGTGTGAGGCCGTTTCATCATATCAGGAATCCTAATCAAAGCGCATTCCTTCTGAGATTTGTTGGGATTCAACGCGCAGCTCGACTGCTGCCCGCATGTGGGTAACACTAAGCCAGAGCGACGGTAACAACCATGGTAACTATGTTAATGTATATGACTATAATGCTATAAGTTAATGGGCGGTTTACGTTTTATAAACCTTGTCGCTGGATGGGAATTTACCCTCTCGTCTGCGCGGTAGTAACTTGCAAACCATTAGACAGTGAGCTCCGCTATATCACATCTGTTAACTTATTCACGATGGCCGTTGCAGTAGTCCGTTGCACGCTGTTCACATATAGAGGCTGACAACAGTCGAGTTGCTTTTTCCATTCCCAAAAGGATTATATTTTGCTGCATGCAATGCTATCCTAACGGTTTTGTAAATCCTTGATGCTTGATTGCGGTCTACATTTTGTGTAGGAACTGCAACTTCAGTGGTCGTGTTAAGCTTGATGTCTTTTATGTGTGATGAAAATTATAAGGGTTTATTCTACCGCGACATGGGAGACAGCACCAAGAGAATAGTGGACAAAGATAAAATAATGGATAATAATATAAGAAGCAAATTGTTAATCTCAGATTAAGTTTAACATTTTTGCTCAATCATTTCTAAATATTTGTAGATTAATCAACAATACATTTGGAAGGTTCGGTTCAACGGATGATTACATCCGCGAAATCGATGTGCTAGTGTTGCTGACTAAAATTAATCAGTAGAACCATGAGTTATTTTGATTATGTGCTTAGAAGCGGTGACAATTTTCGTCAAATATTGTGTTGGCAGTCTGTTCATAGCGTAAAGGGTAAACAATTGCAATAGAAGGCAGACTACAAATTTCCGGTATTGTAATTTCGATTTGTTTAACACTCGTTAACTAATCTCCTCCGGTTCAACAAAATATCGGTTCCTTTTAAGTTAAATTAACTACTGTTTAAAATATCACTAATTGATATTTGTCCGTTTAATGTTGGATAGAGGTGAAAAAGTTAGCAGGTTCCTTTTAATTGCTAAAGGAATTTACACGTCATAAATATGTCTACCCGACATTTACTCAATGCTTGGTAACATCAATTAGAAAGCGCATTTAAGCAGTCAGTGGCATGATTGTACAAACCAACCGTTGTCGTTTTAATAATGTACGCCTTCTCTTTGGTTGCATTCCAGATCTGGTCCTCAGGAGTAATCAAATTTGCTGCACTGTTTTCCGGGATTCTCACACTTATATTCCGCATGCGTGTTTCTTCATCACTATATATTAATAGAGGTTGCAATTTGAGCAGTTTGTTCTGCGAATATTTGTTGATCAATTTTGAAATTTTTCTTTACAGATGATCGAAAGATGATGAATTGTTCATCGAACTGACATGTAACTGTACTGTTCTCCTGCAAATCTGGATCAACAACCAAGAGAGTGGCAAGTATTTGCTCTGAGTCATGCCTGCCCGATAATTTTATCACACCCTGGTTCTGATCGTTTAATTCGTCCAACCTTTCCGTTTTCACCAATTCCCACAGACGTTTGCTCTGCTCTGTCATGCGGTGAGCTAGGGCTTGTAAATCCAGCAAGCGATACTGCTCTCCAGCCAGTCTGATTACCGGGACGTTGTCATTCACATCCAGTATGTGAATGTGAACAATAAGGGTTGAACTGTGAGACGGCTGACCATGATCTCTGGCCACAATAAGAATTCGATGTTTTCCGTCATGGAGAGGTGTGTTTTCTCTGTCCAGCCATATACGCGTACTCAAATCTCCAGTTATTTTATCCAGAGTAAAGGTCTGAAAGTTGATAAAGAATTACTGTACCTATTTTCTATGTATATTTTTAAAATTGTGTATTGTATGTTGTATTGTTTATTGTATATTTTCCAACATATGATTGCATAGTGAAAGACTCTGCTAGTGTAACATTAAAATTCGAAATGTATCTATTTTTGCACTACGTTAAGGATAGTTCATTGCAACTGCAACACTGTAGTGCACGAACTAATTCATATAAATAGCGCAATTGTATTGTTGACTCAATTATGTTCGGTTTTTCATGACACGTCATCGCATGATTAGCTTTTGGATTATTTTGGTCCATATGAGACAGTAATGTATGTTGTCGCTAATTTAAACTGAGAAATAAAAAGTAAGATTCTGGTTTCCATGTTGTATGCTCATATTTAGAACGCGTTCCATACAAACTGCGTATGTCATACGGTTGTGAAAATCGACAAGCAACTACAGATAAAATGTCAGACTTACATAGGCAAACATTATGTTAATCACATCCATATTGAATAATTTAATGCAGTGGATTACTCGTAGTTTTAGGGTAGAGTCACGGCTTATGAAGAAGGGGTCGGTCCGTGGCGCTTCATGACATATATTAGAGAAACCTCCGAGGCAGAGATCAATTTAACTCCAACTCACTCTTCATTTGTTTGAGCTACAATGGAAAGGTAATCGGTGTTATGCGAATTGTCGGATCATACATGATCAACGCTCAGTAGTCTAGCAGAATTGGTAAAAGCTGGCAACCGTTATGAGAATCATCGTTATTTGTGAGCTTTTCCGAAACCGCGCACAGAATGAAAAAAACCACAGGTGCTAGGTGAAATCAAGTAGTTAAACAAACCATGCGGTTATGTTGATTGCATTGCAGTGATTTGAAAGTTTAGCTAATCTGCCAAAAATTATTTTACTTTGATTGCATGATTCCGATAGTTTCTGGATGCATTTTGAAAGAAGGATTAGTCACACTAAAATTGTAATTTACTATAGCCATCAAGAATAAGTCACCAATTTGGAACTACTTAAAAGTCATTCACAATATTGAAACTTTCAGTACAGGCAACGGTAGTAGAAGAAATTTGTGCCTAACAAAAATTTGGAAACAATTTGCAAATTGTTTCATATGGAAAAATGTCAAGGTGAAAGATTGTTATGGCAAATTTGCAAAAGAAGCAATATGAATTACAGAAGCATGCACAATACTGTGTGCATATAGTAAAAGAACAGACTAAAATTCATTTATATATACAAATTATATGCTTTAAGTAACAAGTATAGGTTGAGTAACGGTGCGTCTTCATGACAGAAGAAATTAGGGCGTTTGCTTAAGACATCTCAGACACCTAGCATTGGGTGACCGGTATAAAAGTACAGGAAGGAAATTTTGTTACATCACGGACTGCAAGCAAATAAGTAGTTCATGAATGTGAAGTCGCAGACAAAATAATAAAATGCAATAAATCACGCTCAACCAGGACCATTAACCAAAAGGACCAGGTGTCAATCGTCGCAAGGCGAAAGCTATTAGGAATTCGAAAGGTGCAAGTGCATTGATAATCCAAATAAAGGTACCAAAGACAGCGGGAATTAACTCCCTCACCTCGAGTTTAATTGCAATCAACCCACTTGTGCTGGCATGTAGTGAGAAAATATATCAAGACACAAATGAACAAGAAGCCGATTTACAATCATTCAAATGGTACCAGTTAAAATCAGAAATACGCAAATTTGCAGCTCTGGCAATAAGATGATTGGTGAAACAGAACAGCAAAATCAAGCGACAAACCGATTGCGAATAAAAAAGCTAGCGCGAAAATGTTCAAAGGAAAATATGTAATACATGCAATAAAAAGCAACTCACATGCAACCAAGGAATACGGCAATGTTAGAAGCAGATACGCAAACAGGTACCAAAGTGAAAAAACCAATCGAAATTAATTCGCACCCAAAGCAGAGAGAAGGCAAAATTTGCCACATATGAACATATCCAACAATCCCCTCAATTGCATAAACATACAGCTGCGTAATTTATTACCCTAGGTGCAAATGGAACGAAAAGATATGGGTAAGTCAAGTTAGGCAGACATGATCAGAGAAAGCTGATAGACGGCATAAGTAGGTTTTTTGCATACAATACCGAAAATTTTCATGCACTCAGTATTGCTTCACCTTCGCTAACTGGTTCGAGTTCCTGTAAAACAACAACACTTTGAAGACCTTCGATGGATCCAGTGATGGCCATTCATCACCATGTGCTTTATACCACACCAGGGTGCGCTTTGTCTATTCCTTTGTTGCATTCCTCCATGTTCTGTCACTGATTGCAACAAACACTTTGAGAAATTCCCAGCCACTCTTTCAGCCAGTCGCCAGTCAGTCCTGCCTACATGGAGGTTACGGCAGGTGAGGTTGAACTCTTAACTAACATAAGATGTTCAACCAACTGACCAAAAATTCAGAAGGAAATTGAGCACAGGTCGCCGTGTGGTGTGGATGTTTCGCATACACGCGTTGTTATAGGTGCGCAGTAAGCTGACCTAGGTTTATGACCAAATTTTCTTGGAACTCTAAATCTTTTGAAATGTAAAGATAGGCAGACATATTATTTTGCAAATGTATTGAAAGATAGCTTCACTTTGGTTGGTCTACGGAGAAACTGCGTAACCCTTAAGGATATCCGTTTCGCAAAAATGTGCTGTGTAGTAACTTCTGTTCAAACCCTAAATAAACATTGGACTGCGAATACGCCTCGCTCGCTAGAGAAGAGTCCTGACGAGGGCGCGCATTTTTGTTTCCGGGATGAAGCTCTCTTTGCACTGCAAGACAGCAATTGAACACGTTCCGTTAATCTCTGAGAAATATATACTGTTACCTTTTTTAATCGCGGAATGCTAAAGATAAATTAAGCAACACTTACAAGCTATTAAACCGCTATGTCTAGGAGTGCATCTTTGTATATGGGCGCCTGTATTGAGTGTCAGTTCAACTTACCTTAGATGCAAATATGATCTGGGTGCATTTATACCTGGCTATCTGTCGGCTGCCGCCTCAAGCTTGAATCAATTTTAACCAACTTCTCCGTAATACCATAAGTAAAATACTGGCATTGTGCATGGCAAACTAGCGAGAACGGCGAAAACAACATACCTGATGAACACATTAGAACAATTGATACTATTCATTATGCTCACTTTACAATAGCAAACCAGGTTTTCACTGAAACTGAAGTTTTCTCTGCCGCCGAGAAATGTCAACTAGATTAGAAGGCATGTTGATTTTGTTTATCATTATGGTCAACTTCTTCGAGTTATCACCAACATCAACTGATGATACAGGATGGTTTCGTGCAATGTCGTCGGACATAGCCAATAAACTCCTATACACCAGGATGGGCCATTGATGTGGCCAGGTACTTAAGCATTAATAGGCGATCAAGTATTTCAATGCGATGAAACACATAGACTTTCGGAAACGGGGTAAATGATTGAAAATGTTATCGGTGATCAGTGTATTTAATATGGAATCTCTTCTCGGTAGAGAATAATTTCAAAGAGACAAAACTGCAATTACCAGTCTTCTGGGTGAAAAACAGATTGCACGAAAACTGAAAATTATTATTTTGCATGGGTAAATCACAGTATTGGCAAAATAAGCCGACTGTAACGAAACCACAAGAATGAGAGCAGTAAAGAAAACAGGAAGAACAATAATCACTAATGACCAAATAGGTGCATGACCAAATCCTCAAATCACAAAATCGCTCCTTGATTGGAGAAACTATTTAAAACAAATTGTAACCACGTTGCCATATATTAGTTAAAATAATTTTTCGAATTGTTCGAGACACTAGACCACACGTCGCTACATGTTGCACGCATGTACTCGATATATGTAGACACATTTTTGCAAATGTACCCTTGCGCGGAATTGTCGACTAATCATTCTGTCTCATCTTGAGGCAAAACTTGATTAATACCTAAGTGAAATGCCTTTAAGATGCAGATAACTCGGTGTCCATTTGTGATATCCATATTGAAAGCAGGCAGACTGTTGCAATGAGAAGACGTCTAGCTTCGATTCTGGCGAACACGGCCTTGCTTTTCAGACATGCCTCGCAATGTTAAGAATAAAAGATTTATTTTTATTTACTTAGATTTTTGTGACCAACCGAAAGGAAGAAAGCTAACATTAATAGTAAAGCTGGGGTATAAAAAGGTCAAGTGGTAGAGTAGTTCATATACAACATTGAGGAATTTATAACAAAATATTAACTATGTTTAATTTGATGTATCACAACGGAATGAGATCCCATGCATTTGGACAATCTGTTCAAAGCAGGGATGGAAAGTGCACTTTAAATCACCGTACAACAAAAATAAAGCAAAAAAAGGAAATCCAAGCTGATCACTTGATTTCTCCCGGTTGCGTACAAACAAACTCGTCAGGGGCCTTTTCTATGAAACCAGGTGTATATGCAGTCCAGAGTTTGAATATAAGTTACTACCCAGCACATTTTTGCGAAACGGATATCCTTAAGAGTTACGCAGTTTCTCCGTAGACCGACCAAAGTGAAGCTATCTTTCAATACATTTGCAAAATAATATGTCTGTCTATCTTTACATTTCAAAAGATTTAGCGTTCCAAGAAAATTTGGTCATAAACCTAGGTCAGCATTACCGCGCACCTATAACAGCGCTTGTATGCGAAATATCCACACCACACGGCGACCTGTGCTCAATTTCCTTCTGAATTTTTGGTCAGTTGGTTGAACATCTTATGTTAGTTAAGAGTTCAACCTCACCTGCCGTAACCTCCATGTAGGCAGGACTGACTGGCGACTGGCTGAAAGAGTGGCTGGGAATTTCTCAAAGTGTTTGTTGCAATCAGTGACAGAACATGGAGGAATGCAACAAAGGAATAGACAAAGCGCACCCTGGTGTGGTATAAAGCACATGGTGATGAATGGACATAACTGAGTCCATCGAAGGCCTTCAATGTGTTGCTGTTATACAGAAACACAAACCAGTGAAGCAATACTGAGTGCGTTTAGATGTTCTGTAGTTTATGCACAAAACCAACTGAGGCCGTCTATCAGCTTTTTCTGATCATGTCTGCCTAACTTGACTTACCCATATCTTTTCGTTCCACTTGCACATAGGTTAATATATTACGCAGCGTTTTGCGTATGCAACTGATGTAAGCTTATGCGTTTTTTTAAATTTCGCTGCATATTACTTTTCTCTTCTTTGAAAATATGACCTCCTTCTTTGGTATTCATGAATATTGCCAGGGTTTTTCCCCTTTGCAGAAAAGTATACTTGGTATATATTATATATATATATATAACACT
This sequence comes from Dicrocoelium dendriticum, assembly GCA_944474145.2. Classification (NCBI taxonomy): domain Eukaryota; kingdom Metazoa; phylum Platyhelminthes; class Trematoda; order Plagiorchiida; family Dicrocoeliidae; genus Dicrocoelium; species Dicrocoelium dendriticum. The sequence goes on from CALYDF020001966.1 coordinate 27,620, forward strand.
TGGTGTACAGCTACGCTATTTGCGCTCAGTGTTATCTTCTCCTGATTTCTGTGTACATTACATTAATTATATTTAGGGGTTTTGAGTATGTATATGCATTTACTATTGACTCTTGCAAATGCTGGTTGGCATTTTTATATTGAACATGCGGCAAAACGCTCTTAATTTTTGCATAATATTTGGATTAGAAATTATTGATTAAATCTATGAAAAATTTGCTAGAAAACTGGGAAATTTATAGGTCGCATCTCAATTTACTAAAATGCACCAACCTTGCTCGTGCCATCTTTGACGCTCAATTTCTAGAGTTGACAGATATATGCGCGTAAATGCTGTTTTTTGTGTAAGAATTATACTGCTATTTATCCTCGCCCGATCCATGAAGAAAAATTATATATGATTTTTTTTACATATAAATTGATAGATGTATAATATTTATATTTATGGCTTCGCCTAGTAAATATACTTTAATATGCACTCTGATTCTTTCATTTTGTTGTTTAGTTTGGTACGTGGAAGTAATTTATTGGATTTAAGACCAAATTTGTTTAATATTTACTATTGCAGTAAATGTTCAAAAGTAATGTTTTGAACTCCGTGTTTATTTACATTTTTTATATTGGTTTTATTCGTCGTAAAGTGCTGAATGCTATATTATTTTTTATAGTATCCTAAGTTGAGATGACCATGCGACGGACTGATGCTGCTCAGCAAGTTAAATGGTTTTTAATTTGCAGTTTAGTTGTCATTTTTATCATCCTTGTGCTTCACCTCTCTTGACCTAAATTAACGTTTCAGCTGCCTGTAATGCCCGTAGATTACAAACTTGTAAAAGGAGGAATATGTTTGCTCAAGTTAGTTAATTTCATAAAATTAACTTACGTTATTGCGAGTACCACTGCTAACTTTTTGAAAGTCATACATCATGCGCATTCATTAACACATACTTAAAACAACAATTACGTAGATTCCGAAATTGCAATAAGGGAAAATTTTAGTCTTATCAAAAATATAACAAGTAACCTTAAATTGTGTTCTTTAAGCATAACTTACGCCAATGCTACCGGAAAATCCAAGGTATATCCGGCATATATTCTTGATAATATGCATAACACATAACTCAGTGACGTACTTGCACAAACCGTGAATGAAAAGAAGAATCGCAAATATAATTTCAGCTTAAATCCCTCGCATGCTGTGTGCTCTTTACAAAGAATTTCAATAATTTATCCTCAATCGTGGCCCATATTAAGCGGATTCTAATTGGCTTGTTTCTTAACGTGCCAATCCATTAATGAAATAACAATCTAGGTTTGCTCACTTCCTTCACACCTGCCTTTAATTAATGTCGTGAAAGATATCGTCATCCCATTATATAGTCTGGAAAATTTAAGTTGGTTTGATGAGAAGCTTTTGCGTAAAATCTTGCATTTGGTTTGAATGTTTAAATAAAGGGAGCATGGACCACACCGATGTTAAACTCCCTAGGTGTAATTGTTCTGCAGTTAATAGTAACCTTAATAGAACAATCGACTAAATGTCATTCTGTTACTTGGTTTTTGTATTGCACTCTGTGACTGCATAGGTTAAGTAAATCTTAGCATAAGTTGTTGATCTTAAATCGACAACCGAATTGACATATATATACTGTGTTGTAGGCCCAGAATCAATAAAAGCAATCTCTCATTTCGCCTATGAATGCTTCGGATAACTTATATTATTCATCAAGCAGTCATCCTGTAGTTGATCGAAAGTGACGTGCGTTTGCCAATCGTATTTATGCTATTTTGATTTATTTATTTATTTGCATTTATTTATTTATTTTTATTTATTTATTTGCATACGTGAATTTGGCCTTTTTCAAAAAAATTTCATTAGCGTTACAAAAATAATTTTTTAAAAACATGCAACGGGAAACGGACACAGAAATTGTGAATCTACCCGCAATAACCACCATTCGATCACAATTTAAGAAAGCAAATGTTGATAAGAATGCATCAATTGAACCAGTGTCCTGTGAAAACACTGATAACAAGTTGGATATAATTGAGCAAATAGGAAGCCTGGGATGCAAACAAAGAAAGTGATTGTTGAGGTGAACGCTGTTTAAATTCAAAACTTCCTCGCCAGACACAGTCAGTATAGTACGTAATAGGTAAACGTTCATGCACAACAAGCAAACTTCAAATATGATGAACTAGTGACCGTGTTTAAAATTGTAGGCCTACATGTAAGTTTCCATAAAAATGCATGTAAAATATAATACATAAAAATTTGATAGAAACATTTTTACATCGCTGTTATTGCAACCTAAACCACAAATGTTTGACACAGCTGCAATAGCTTTAAATTATATTTACAAAATTAACCTTGGGAATTTTTTTTGACATGGTAACATACAAATAAGAGAGGTCGTTAAAATTATAGGCTGTATTTCTCTTCTTTCTGACAACAAGGAAGCAAAGGCTCTAAACGTAAAGTCAGCTGTTACACGCAATGAGATGGAATGAATATGGTGTCTTAATTTTGGCTATGTAAGGCAGGCGTCAGCAGTTTCAAATAATATTGAAAAGACTGCATTAAATCTAATACCGCAGGGTATTAAAAGTGCTGATTTCCGTTAGAGTTCCACGTGCTATTGATTTGATGTGTCACAAATAATACCATACAGCCAACATAAGACGCTATTTTCATACCGCGAAACATTTTGAATAAACTACCTACATAGCTTGTGACATTAAGGTATCCTACTTCAAGAAAAATAAATGTAAGTTAACTAAATTTTCAGTGCTCTAATCACTGAAGTATATTGAAAGCGTCGTTTACACAAATCAATAGTTTGGACAAATTACGTAGTATATATTTATTTGACCAAGTTTGCGTTACCACGCCCGCACGCCAGCTTATGCAGTGCATCTCGAACTGATATTCCATAGATGAAATTAGTACTGCGTGCTACGTAGTCTTAAAATTTTATCTTGCTTACTAATTTTTCAACGGAGATAAGCACCATACTTCAAAAATTCAAGTACGTTTTGTGGTAAGACAAGTGTACTTCATTATTGGCACATTACAAGCAATGTCAGTGTGTAAAGCAAAGCTAGGTAAGGGGCTATCCAGCAGCGAGAGCATATTAGCATAAATATGCAACAAATTCCACCGAGAGATAGTAAATGTGTCCATTTAGTTAATATTAGTCAGCTAAATCTTTTGATTATTCGCTTTGACGTAAGCTTCAGTGAACCCTTTCATCATTGTGTAAAGCAAAGTGTCACAAAGAATGATAAAGCGATAATACCTTTCTGTTTTGTCCCAAATTTGCAAATATCTTCAAGCTAAGATATGAGTGAACTGTTCCAATTGAGAAATGAATCCCGGAGACGACATCAGAAACAGAATGTAATGAACAAGCTAGATTAAGGGTTTCATCATAAAGCTAATACAACCACAATAAAGCAAGCTAGAACTGACAAAATTGGCATAAATTCAATGAGTCACTGACGCAAAGCAACTAATCGATAAGTCTACTTGATTGGTCTGGTTGAAACAAAATCGGATGAAGGGACATGACCGCCATTGTTAGTCGCGTTGGTCTGAGACCAAGGCAGAGTTACAGTATGAACACGATTTCATGTACACATAGGTACAGGTTGTAAAGCCGAATCGCGACCTCCCTGCTGCGGACAGCAGGCGGCATCCGACTGCCCCTGTGTAACTTCCAGGAACACAATAAATTGGTATGAATGCGTCATGCGAATTGGTTTGATGACCTGACTCCACTACGTGCCACACTACTGCACCCGTTACTTTCTTCCTTGCGCCGCTATACTGCAAACCTCTGCAACGCTCTCGAACCCTAACTGACAGTCCCTTTGTAGTTTTCCCAGTATACCTTGCTAGAAAAGTGCTAGAGGAATTGTACTGGAGTAGAAGGTCTGAGACCGAGGTATCCTGTCTTTAAGTTGTTCCCGCACAATCCTGGTTGAGATGAAGATTACGCGCAGATTTCAAGCAAAATACGTTCTCTCTGATGCTAAAGCAATGCTTCGGGTTTTCCTTTCAGCTATCGTGTCACCCTTACTTGATAATGATAATTGCATCATCCGCTTCGCCGCGTAAATCGGTTAGGGCTTTTGTACTCGCGGTTCCATGTTTCTCTGGATGCATTTTCATGGTACCAGTTATGCCTGAGTACATTTGGCATGAAGCTCAGCTCAGCTGAAAACGCAGCATCTGTATCTAATCTCCTCGCTCTCTCTGTTAGTTAATGGTCGAGACACGTTGCTTTAGATTCCTGTTGGTAAACATAATGAATGAAAAGGAAAATATAAACATGATAATAGACGCAATTGTGAATTAGCTTTTACCTTGCAATGCTTGCAGTTGTAGGTTTCCCTGTTTGAATGAAAATGCAAGAAAAATCTCACATTTTGGTACAAGCATTTTCACAACTAGTATTGGTATACAAAGTGTTGTGTTGCTAAGGTTGTCTGCGGGTATAGGAAATTTCCAATTTTGCCGACTTTAATGCACGCAACTTGTAATTGTCTATGTGAGAAACATTCATCGCATTGTTGATCGTATTTGCGAACGCACTGTTGTGGCTCACTGTGGTTAAATGAAGAGAAATTAGAAGGAAATATTCCTTTTTATAATAAATTTATTTTCACGGTAATTGAGGGTGTGAAGTGCTTTTCTATGTTTCGTTGTCTAGTTGAATACAAATATTAGAAAAAAGCTCTCCTATGTGATGGATTTAGTTTCCAAAACTTGTGGTTATACAACCTTTTGTTAATTCGTTGTCTGCGCAGGTATTGAGATGAGCAGGTTTGC
>CALYDF020001968.1:0-29237 GCA_944474145.2 Dicrocoelium dendriticum
TCGGCGCGCACTGTGTCTAAAAGCAGTTCTTATAAGAAACAACTGGTGCTCCGCACACAGTTGAAGCAGACGCTCACCATTGTCAGTCCGTTCGGAGTTAAGTCCATACTTACCACCCAGCTGAGCTTCTGAAGAGCTCAGACGCCCTACTTGTGCGTTCATATCCCCTGCAAGTACTACAATATCTGAACTAGTAGCACTGCGTAGTAGCGCGTTCAGTTCGTGATAGAAAGTGTCCTTGACTGCATTAGCACTGCAGTCGGTGGGAGCATAAACGGAAATCACAAACAAAGAGCGTTTTGTTTTACTTCGCGAATTCACCTTAGCTGATGTCGTCAAACGGGCTGCACATAAACGGCTGTTCTCCGGAATCCAATACCCCTTGACCTTGATCTTGACCTTGACGCGGTAACCTGAAATCTGACGTCGCTTGCTAACGAGCTTTTTAGATAAAAGCCGTTGAATAACTGTGTTTGAACAAACAATAACGGAAGCGCTTGACTTTTCTCAAATGGTTCAAAAAGTGAAACAAAACCGAAATTTCCCAGAGCTATGATCCGGGGCAAGACGCCGGTTCGGCGTACAGAAGGATAAGGGCACTACCAGTAACGGTCTTGCGTCCACTGTAGTCTCAGCACAGACACCCCCGTTAGTTAGCTATAACACAAATAACAACGTGACAACCGGTAAATCTGCGGCTCTTACACCAAGAAAATTAGCTAATTGCTTTGTGCGCCTTTCCGATCGACGGACGGATGCACTACATGACGCTAAAATGTCAGTAACGTCACTAAAAGCGTTACCACCTAAGTGTCCGTCGTGTTAGCTGTCAGACTGTAAGGCAGCACCACAAGACCAGCTGCCAGACACGCTTCTTAAAGTCCAAAACATCGAAAATGAGCTAAACTCGGTGAAAGCAGAATTACAAAATAGCAATCTATCGTTAGTAAAATCTCTACCGCTGGCGCAGCTATCGGATCTACATAAATCAGACAAATTGGAAGATCTTGACGCAGCGGGTGAATGGCTCAACACGCTCACAAAGGAAGTCAACGAACGAGTCATCCCTGCAAGAAATGTAATAATATTTAGTGTGCCAGATCACATACCGCTTGAGAAAGTGACACGCTCACTTCTAAGTGTATGCAAAACGGACCGGGATTGCTGCTCATGCAGCCGCCTTCGAAAAACGAAAAAAACAACCATGCCCAATTGTCCTGAAGTTCAGCAGCCAAGATCACGCCAAATGCTTTCTAGACTACAAGTTCATCATAAGAAAGCAAGCGAATCCCGGGCCCATACTGATTAAACAAGACATGACGCCACTGCAAAGGGCGCTCATGTCAAATGTACGAACCCCAAATAAGCAGAGTCTGCACAATTCCATAAATATGCTCCTGAACCCTCTTCAACAGCCCCACAGAAGAAACGCTAATGAACGGTCTCCAGTAACCGCTGTCACGACCTTTGCCAATTCAGTTGTCAATACGACACCAATACCGGGCATGCAGTTAACTGATATGCATCTGAACGCAACTCCCACGGCAAGCTCATCAATGGCCTACAACGTTGACATGGACATGTCACAACGACAATTAAATCCTATCGCATTAGAGGTACCGGCAGTTGAAGGACAGGCAAAAGTTACGGCCACCTTGAATGCAATCATGGACAGAACAGAGTGCAGCGAGAAGCCCAACAGCGTGTCTGATGTACGTGACACGTACACTGAGCTCGATAGCTTGTGCTTCTTATCATCATATACACCGTTTTCCAGTATCGTAAACGATCTCACGCAGCCTGATACTGACACGGCACCTAAGCCCAGCTGCCCAAACCCAGGTTGTTTTATAACTGTGTCTCCTCAGCTCCCTTCCAAACCACAATATTATAACAATGAGTCGATGCCCAAACGCGCCAAAACGGCCAAGATAACACCCACTTGTTTAAAATACAAACCACGCTTTACGCCGAAGCCTAGTAAAGCGACAGTCAAGGTTGATCAGCCACAACGTAAGAATTATCTCCTTGTAACCCCTAGCTCAACAACGAGTAATTGGATTAAACCCAAACCCCCTACACTGCCAGCCGATCTGCATCGCCACTCTGGCAAAGCCCAAAGCGATACGCAGACCGAACTAAGCATGAAAATATAGGCAACACAAATCGTCCGAACACCAGTTGGCCTCAACACCCTCGTTACGAAGCAAAATCTACTACATCTACAGTCAGGACTGAGCGGTCACAACGTAGGAATTACTTACTTAGAACCCCAAGCCCCGCGACGCACAACCAGACCCCGCATACACTTCGCTCCTCTACCGGCCGAACTGCAATGCTGCGCGGGCAAAGCCCAATAAGATATGTCGTCCAGACCAACCATACAAATATAGCCAACATAACTCATCAGGGCAAAACTAGGCCTTCACCCCCACGACATGAAGCGAAATCTCCTACAGCGACAACCGGTATTGAGCAGCCGCAACGTAAGAATTACTTACTCAGAACACCAAGCCCCGCCGTGCGTCTCCAGACCCCGCGCAAAATCCAATACACTGTTGACCAAACAGCAAAATCACCGGGGCGAAACCCACATGGGCGCAACGAACCGATGAATTCTGCACATGCCCCGATCCCCATCCACCCATCCCATCACGCCAGTCAACACTCCTTCAACAACACACCATAATGCCACAAATCATGACGACACCTTCCGCGGTCCCTTTTTTGTGGGACGCCGCAAGTTGCGGGCCTCCTCTCCTAGCTCGCGAGGGTCAAGCGGTGGCTCTCTATCACCTGACTCGATTCCTAGACATGGCACAACTGATTCCAACCAACATATCTCAGGCATTCAGACGGTTCCTCTAAACGCCAACCTCATGACCGACTTCGGGCTAGATTTCTCGGCTCGTATGCATCAGCAGTTACCTCCACATCCTTCCCCCTCGGATTCGATGCTCCATGCTACTCCCAACCTCTCCCATTAATTTCCACCGACCTACCCGGCATGCACCTCCACGCATGCATGCAAACAAGCCCCTCACCTCATTCTGGATCGCCTGTGATGCTGCTAGACGGTTCACTCAATTTCAGCAATCCAACCAATAAATATCCACCAAGAGATGCCCCAACACTCCCTACTACATCCCACTTCGACGAATCTAGTAAGCTGGGGATCCACAATATGCTTCTCATCAACGCCAGGTCTATTAATCAAAAGAATCACCTTCTGGGTCCGATTATTACTATGTCCAAAGCACAACTGGTTCTAATCACAGAGACATGGCACTCAGCCAGTTCGTCTGACTCACCCATCCAAATACCTGGCTACTCTTCATTCTGCAGTGGACGCGAAAAGCGACGAGGCGGAGGATGCCTCATCTACGTCAGCGAAGACTTTCATGCATCCTCCTTCCAAGTAATATCTTTGGGTAACCCGGAAGACTCCATATGGATTCAAGCAGATGGCGAGCACCTAGATCTCCTCATTGGTTGCATCTATATCCGACCACATATCTCAACAGCTGAAATCAAAAAATTGGTCGAGCTCTTCACCGAAGTTTCGCTGTTACCTGCACGCCTTAAGATAATCGGCGGTGACTTTAATATGCCGCACATTGAGTGGTCTACCCAGTCCTCACCTCCCAAATATAGAGCGTTTGTCGACCTTATCTTCGCGTACGACTGGACCCAACATGTTAACGTACCTACCAGGAAATCTAATATCCTTGACTTAATATTCACGACAGGCATCAACCAAGCACAGGTTTGTGTGCTTGACAACCTTCTTGGTAGTGATCATAAGGCAGTGAAGTTAACATTCAGACTGCCCACTACTAAGCAGTACAACCTCTCCCCCAGCGAATCCTTCCGTCCTCTACAACGCGTCGATTGGGAAAGCTTCTCCACTCTTCTACGATCTCTTAACTGGGATGCATTCTTTCTGGCAACAGACACAGATATGGCGACCCAAGAGATATACAACCACATTATGTTCTGTCTTGACGTGGTCGCTCCTAAGCAGAACATGAGGAAACCTACGAAACCGAAGGGTGTAGCTGATACACATAGAGTCCTTAATAAACTGAAAAAATGCGCTCCAACTACAACAAGACAAAGGATTTCCACATAATAATGCGCATGAACGACACACTAACAAGGTGGAGAAACCTGCAAGCCACGTCTGCCACATCAGCGGAACACGCTGCACTCAGCAGTAACAACAAGGTTAAAGCACTCACCCAACTGATGAAACGCAGAGCAAACAACAGAGCTCCAACAATTGCCTCATTATCACTTCCTAATGGCAATCTCATGACGGACCCCGCCCAACTCTGTGATTATATCAACAAGCACTTTTGCAACTCTTTTTCGGTCCCTGATTCGGCAACTTCGCTTACAACACCCCTGCTCACTGACGATAGACTGACCATCATCGAATTTAACCTACGCGCAATCATGCGAGATATTCGTACACTCAAAATGTCCCAATACCCCGGTCCCGATGGCGTTCCATCCGTAGTGCTGATACTAGGAGGTCCAGACATTCCAGTTCTCCTCCTTAATCTATTTACACTATCCATGACAACCCATACCTTCCCCGCTGCTTGGAAGCATGCTGTAGTCCTACCACGACATAAACGAGGATCCCGTCTTGACATTGACAATTATCGGCCTATCAGCCACACACCCATTGCATCAAGAGTTATGGAGAGACTGGTGAAAGCAGAAATTCTTAACTTTCTTTTGCCTCGTAATCTCATTAATAGGTCTCAACACGGGTTCCTGCCCTCGAAATCCTGCCAGACTTGTATGTTTGAGTTTTTAAACAACGTCACTGACGCGATAAATATAGGGCATAAAGTGGTCATCATCTTCCTCGACATGAAAAAAGCATTCGACCGCGTTCCACACCTGAAACTACTGACCAAACTCGCCTCTTTTGGCATCGCCGGGAAGCTGCTCTCCTGGTTTGCATCCTACCTATCAAATCGAACACAATCGGTGAGCCTGGGCGGCACGCAGTCTTCAAAAAAGCTGTCACCAGCGGAGTCTTTCAAGGAAGTGTCCTGGGCCCCATGCTCTTCTTACTCTACGTCAATGACATCTTCCAAGTCTTCCGCTGGGGAACGCCATACCTATTTGCAGACGACATCAAAGTCGTATTTTCCTTCGTCTCCGATAATATGAAAGATAACCTATCCACAATACAAAGAGACCTTAAGGCGCTAGAAAACTGGTGCGCAATATGGAATCTCGAATTTTCCCCAGGAAAAAGCAACATTCTCTCTTACAAATGCACCGTGCCACCGAATACCCTTACTCTCAATGGCGCTCCTCTTACCGTTAGCCACTTTGTTCGTGATTTGGGGGTTCAATACTCCAATACCTTTAACTTTGCGGAACAGGTAAGCTATAGTGCAGCTAAAGCTAGGTCGTTAATAGGCTATATCTTCAAATCCATGTCGCTTTTGGAATCTCGATTGACACTGTATAAAACGTGCGCTAGGCCTATTCTCGAATACTGCTCTATAGTCCTTACGAACTCACGCAAGTGCGACAGGATTGCACTCGAGAACGTACAGCGTTCCTTCACCAAACGTCTATTGGGCTCAAACATGCTGAACTATCGTAGTCGATGCAAACAACTGGGACTGGACCCGCTGTGGCTACGTAGGCTAAAGATAAACCTTACGTTTCTATACAAACTTAAACAAAAGCCGGAAACGAACCTGACACGACACTTCCGAACGGAAGGAGATACCCGATATCATCTGCGCAACGCGACCTTTTCATTCAGTCTGCCGGCTGCTCGTTGTGGCATACGACATAACTTCTTCCTTTATAGATACGCGGACACCTGGAACAAATTACCTCTGCAAATCCGATCATCTATGACCAGTACACACTTCAGCAATGCTATACGGAGATTCCTCGACGTAAACACAGTCTCCGAACTATTAAGCCTCAAAGTGACGGAAGACGAGCTATGGGAGACAGGACCAAACAACCTCTAGCGAATTAGCCTACATCCCCTTTTTAATGCTTTATTACCAACAGTTTCCTACTTCATTTTAACCTCGCATCACGGCTGTTTCTGATACCTTATTCGCACGTCTGCTCTCTTTTGTCCTTCCTATCCCTACCTAGACGAGACTGCATCAAGACTTCCATCTCTTTGATCCAAATATTTCACTTACTGTTCCTTCTAGAACGTTGAGATTTACATCCTTAGCCGCATCTTTGCTTACTCTACTCCTCCCTTATGCTTAACCCGACTCTGTGTATATTGTATTCGGCACCTCTTCTGGTCCTTATCGCAACTCTTCAATAGTGGCCTAAGTACACATAACGCCTGTGACAAATCCTAGGCCTCGCTAGATTCTCTTTCCTACTATCATGCTTCTCAGCTCACTTCAACGCCTCCCTCTCTTGCTTGGCCTCTCTTTTGGTCCATATCGCAACTGTTCAATGGTGGCATAGGTACCACTAGCGTCAGCGCAAAATCCTAGGCCTCCTTTGATTCTCTTTGCTACTGTGGCACTCATTCTTAAAACTTTTCGACTAGTCCGGCCTCTCAGGCCCCAAATGCCCATAGGCCTCAAACCAAGGCCTCTTTTCATTTGAACATCGGCTGCCATCAACGAAGGTTCTCATTTGTAAAAGTAACAACCTCATGATACTCGTCTCCGTCTGATACATTATCTGCATGCTTGGTCCCCCTACCGAAAACGAAAGTTCCGGTCCTTGATTAGTTTGCCTCTCGGCTCCACTCTCATGCTTCTCAGCTCACAATTACGTCCCCCTCTCTTGTTTGGCCTCTCTTTTGGTCCATATCGCAACTGTTCAATGGTGGATTAGGTTCCCATAGCGTCAGCACAACATACTAGGCCACATTTGATCCACTTTCCTACTGCGCCTCGCACTCTTAAACCTCCTGGACCACACCGGCCTCAGGCTCCAAATGCCTATAGGTCTCAAACAAAGGCTTCTCTTCCTTTGAGCATCGATTAAAGTTCTCATTGGCATAAGAAACAGCCTCATGATACTGGCCTCCGTCTGGTTCATTACCTGTATGCTTGGTCCCCTGCAAATTGCAATTTCAGGTCTCTGATTGACTTTTGCCTCTCGGCTCCACCATCATGAATCTCAGCTCACAATTACGTTCCCCTCTCTTGTTTGGCCTCTCTTTTGGTCCATATCGCATCGGTTCAATGGCGGTATAGGTGCCTCTAACGTCAGCGCAACTTACTAGCCCCCGTTTGATTCTCTTTGCTACTGTGACACTCATTCTTAAACCTACTGGACTTGTCCGGCCGCTCAGGCTCCTAATACCCATCGGTCTCAAAACAAGGCCTTTCTCATTTGAGCATCGGCTGCCATCGCCAAAGTTCTCATTGGTATAATTAACTGCTTCATGTACTCGCCTCCGTCTGATACATTATCTGCATGCTTTGTCCTTCTACCAAAATTGTAATTTCAGGTCCCTGGTTGAGTTTTGCCTCTCGGCTCCACTCTCATGCTGCTCAGCTCACAATTACGCCCCCTCTCTTGTTTGGCCTCTCTTTTGGTCCATATCGCATCGGCTCAATGGTGGTTTAGGTTCCCATAGCGTCAGCACAAAATACTAGGCCACATTTGATTCGCTTTCCTACTGCGCCTCGCACTCTTAAACCTCCTGGACCACACCGGCCTCAGGCTGCAAATGCCTATAGGTCTCAAACAAAGGCTTCTCTTCCTTTGAGCATCGATTAAAGTTCTCATTGGCATAAGAAACCGCCTCATGATACTGGCCTCTGTCTGGCTCATTACCTGTATGCTTGGTCCCCTGCAAAATTGCAATTTCAGGTCTCTGATTGACTTTTGCCTCTCGGCTCCACCAGCATGAATCTCAGCTCACAATTACGTTCCCCTCTCTTGTTTGGCCTCTCTTTTGGTCCATATCGCATCGGTCAATGGCGGTATAGGTATCACTAGCGTCAGCGCAACATCCCAGGTCTCTTTTGGTTATCTTTCCTTCTGTGCCTCTCATTCCAAAACATTTTGGACTAGTCAGTCCTCTCAGGCTCCAAATGCCTATAGTCTTAAACCTAGGCCTCTCTTATTTTGAGCACCGGCTGCCATCGACTCAAGTCCTCATTGGTATAAGTTACAACCTTATGATACTCTTCTTTGTCTGAATCATTATCTCTATGCTTGGTAACGCCTACCGAAATCCAAATTTCCGGTCTCTGATTGAGTTTGGCTCTCGGCTCCACTATCATGCATCTCAGCTCACATTAACATCTTCCTCTCTTGTTTGGCGTCTCTCTTCGTTCATATCGCAACTATTCAATGGTGGTATAGGTACCACTAGCCTCAGCTCATCGGCTGCCATGCAATTTTAATTCTCACATCCCCGTCTATTGGACTGATGGCTTTCTTATTCCACCAGCGCCAGCTGCTGAGCACTTGAACTTCCTTGGGTCTCATCCACTCCTATGTTTAACCATACTCTATTGTATACTTTTTCTGCACCTCCTCTCGTCATCGCATATCTTGGGATGAAAACTTGGCAATTGGCGGTGCTGTCCGTATTATTTCCTTACCCTTGGTCAATTCCGGAGCCGGCACCACTGTCGTTTTCTCTCTACAGCTGTCGCAAGTATTGCTGTCTGTTTTCTCTCTTGTATTCCACACTGTACACCTATCAGACTATGCTGAGCCTAATAAAGCGTGCCGCTCCTGTATACTAACTAATCAGGTTGCCAGCAACTCACCAATTAGTGAGTCATAACTAGCAGTCTATTTGACTTCAACGTTCCACCGTGGATGTCCACATCAGAGTGGCACACGTAGCATCTTTTGCGGCTACTGCTCACAATACTGATATTCTAGGTCCCCTTCAGCGCTGGCCCTACAACCATTTTCTAACTAAACCTATAGTATTCAAGCCCTTCTCTCTCCTATTATTAAAGTTGAAGGCCTGTCAGCAAGCAGTTTCTTCCACATAACTAACCCGACTCCCAGTATCACCCTTTCCTGTCGTATATTTGACCTGTTTGCTGCACTGTAGAAGTCCCTATCTTTTTCCGCTATTCGAGGTCCCTTTAGGGCTAGCTTTGCAACCGCACTGTCGCTACAGTTGTAGTATATAAATCCTATTCTCGTCACAAATTTGACACTCCATCTCACCCCTTCACCCAGCTGTCTAGCATCCGATTGCTGAACATGTTGCGTTATTATTTTCATGGCCTCAAACCCGGCGTAATAACTTCACTGGCTCTCGTACATGTTCGAACGATAAGCTCTAGCACTGTCAACAGATCGCTCAACTTATATCTTACGCGCTTATTAAACCACTCACTATGTTCTTCTGATTCCCTCAACTCATTTACCGGTTAACAACGCCTGATACTCACGGTTCCCAAACAGGACAACTTTTGCGTACGCTAGGCCACTTCGGCCAGCATCTTCCTCTCACATTCAGCAAATATCAGGTCTCGTGCTACAACGCAAAACTACGGATACGGATATGATGTACAACATATACGGTCACTCCATTGCTTTCAGCCAGCACAACTTTACCATAAATTTTATATTTATACAATAACATAGTCCTGTTCAATTTTGTTGGCAGTTTGCTCGGTCCGTTTTTCTTCTCACCCTTGTTCTACAGGATAACATTACCTGCACGGAACACCGCTGAAGACGTACCTGCGACGCTCCCATGGGCACGGATTCAATAAAGAACAAAGAAAAAACCCGCACTTCATAATCATGACACACTAAAGAACCTAGGAAACTGATCAATTCAATACAAGTCACCTGAGTCGTCCGACTTCAACAGCTCCAACCACTTGCACTGGACTCCGAAGGCGACTACACAGCCATAGGAAACAAATTGGCGTTACGTGACTGCGAATATCCGCGAGGGTAATCGGTCAGATACAATCTTGCCAATGTTATATCACCAGCCGGCAGTGTTCCAGGACGTGGTGGGTCTTCGTCTGGCAAGCGTTTTCCCTACAAACAGCCACAAATGTCTGTTTAACAACACTGCGACGTGGCGGATGTTACTCGCCACTCAATAAAGTCACCGCCCCTAACACACTGGCAAGTTGACCGACACCACATTTACAAGTCCGGTGCATATATCGGCTCTCGCACGAACACGCCTACATATCTGATTAGTGACATGCCACTATTCTTAAGTATTTTTCACCCGTTTCCTCATACTTCACTCACTGACCTACATTGCTTACGGGACCTCATCGGACTAGTTCCTCATCAACATACTATATAAGTGATCTGAATATTAACTTTACCTCTTGCATTCTGTTTACATAGACTACATACAACCTTTGGGCTCTTTGGGCCCACACTACTGTCTCCAACTGTACTAATCCCACTGTTGGTTCTGCTAATTCTGCTAACATGTACAATACTGCAATATGCTGATCATGCCCAAAAGGCGTGTCGCGCTTTGTCGAGAATAAAATATTTATTTATTTATTTATTTATCAACCGACGATGACTCAGCCTTGGAGCTGAGAATGATACCTACACCAGCTTGACCCGTGAGTGACGCGTCGGCCTCTCCGGATGCGTGCAACCAATAACGAGAGGATAAGCCGGGTGCAGTCCATTCGATAACCCCGTTAGAGTCATTAATCCTAGGTTCGGACACACAACACCCATCAACACCTAATGTGTCCAAGGTGCGTGTGTGTGCAGCCTGTTGACCTGTTTGTCTTAGAGTGCGGACGTTGAATGTCTCTATGGAAACGGGGCAGCATGGCCTTATAAGGGACTTTTGCCGGTGGGCGTCCGATGGGTGCTGTGGGATGGTGGCTGCAGATGGTTCTACTCCAGTGGCAATTCGGTTGCTGTCAATTAAGCTGGGAATTATAGAAAGTTAGTAATGGGGGCCGGGATGGGAGGAAGAGAAAAAGGTGGAAAAGAAAGAAGGAAAGCGCTAGCTGTAGCATGTTTCCGCTTATTCGCCCTGCTGTATGCAGCAGATAAGGCGACCCTTGATAATCTGCACGACGGCCGATGCAGGGTGAAGTTTATGTTTGAAGAAAAATTCATGGTTATATGTGGGATGGGATACTGCCAAGGCGCCCAGACCTAGGCAGGAGAACGATCAGGGTCCTCATCCAAAGTCTTTGGCTCAAAACCTCTCCGCAGGGCAGCGGGGTGGCAGTGATATAGTTTTACAGAAAATGGACGCCATCCCATTTCAAACCCTCAACTTGGAGGACCAGGAGACTGAGTTTGTCTGACCTCTCACCATTGACCAACCTGGTAGGAGTAGCTCTCAAGATGCTCGGAGGCATTACCCAGTATAGCTCAATGGGTCAATGAGGTACGCAAACTGTCGCACCACGTTAAGGTCCAGTCTCGTTGCGACTGACATTTACTTTCACCCATGCTGTAAACAAATGCGTGAAATATGGAGTTTCCATCTGCACTTACCTATCTGTAGCCGTGTGGAAAAGTAAAATCAGTTATATATCACATCACACACGGCATTATAATAGTTACCCACTTCTTCAGCTGCATTTTTCCTAAGACGCTTGAGGCGTATCAAGTAAAACACTATCTTTTATTTGTTACGTACATTTTTTGTGCTCTAAACGTTAACATCACTAAATAGCACTTGCCTCCGAACCCTCTAAGAAGATTTAATTTCTTTAAAACATAGCGCAGGTACTACTCTACCATGCATCCGTATCACCTCTCTCTATATCTTCCCTTTCAGAATACATGACCATTCGTTCACGCAGCGACGGTTATTGTCAAGGCAACCATGATTTCCTATTTCCTGACTACCTCATTCGACCTTCAATCGCCCATTTCAACACACACATGCTTTAACGTTTGACATCACATTATGGCATTGTTGCTAATCTATTCGTACTTTTGTTTCCATGTTCACACGCGGACGTTCGTTCATACCACGCCTCTTATTTCCCGGTGTCGGATGTACCTCCGGGACTGTTATTTATTACTCCTTGCATCGACCGTTGTGCAACACGTTACCGTCATTTATTAATGTGTCCGCTGCGCACGTCGCAAGTCAAAAAGTACACGAAGGAGACGCGCTTAGTAGGATTTCGCTTCTATTACTCCAGATCTTTCAGCTCACGTGATACTAACTGCCAAGCTCCCGTTAACCTCATTAGAAAGGGACGCAAGTTGGAAGTCACAGCGTTCTTTTTGAGCGACACCCCATCAATCGCCGTCTGACGTACGATGAGTTCAGTCAACCCGTGGACCTTTTTCGCTACAACACCCCAACGAGCGACCTTAAACAGTTCGTCGAGGTTCGATTTGGAACGCATATTATCTGCCATAATGTCCGCAATGTTCGTCGTAAACTGAGACCTGGCGTTGAGTGTAAGCTTATACTGATAGCATTTTCTTCCTGCAGTAAAATTGCATCAGGTTATCAACTCTATGGAAGAAGACGGAGTTGCACGAATTATTTCTGTGGAAGACTTGTGCACACACGGCATCAACAAATGGAGCTTCTCCGCCGATTCTCCCATGTCGTTTATGTAGACGCTACTCATGGTATTAACCGTTCGAAGTAAGAATTGATAGCGGCTTTACTTGTTGCTTGCAGCTTCAAAATATACCGGTTTTGAATAACTGGCGGCATGGGGTACGGCCGGCCAATATTTTATGCGTTTCTGTGTCGGGAAGATTACGCATCACTGCTTACGTTGTTCGAAGCGTTACGGGATATCACGGGTTATGATATTCCCGTCCGCACAATAATGATGGACAAAATGGCCGCTCAAATACGCGCGGCGCACGCGTTTTTCAATGCGACATTTTGTTGTGTTACTTCCACATCCGCCAGGCCATCAGGAAGCATGTAAGTGATAAATCTTCATTGAATTCTGTAGAAAAACCTTAACTGGTTGCGTTATCTGTTTCATCGCTTGGCAACTTCTGACACGGATACTGAGTATAAACTCTTTCTATATGTACTATTCTTGTTTTAGATTTGAACAAATTTTGAAGCTCTCTCAAAGTACAGACCTCCGGTTTGTGCGCTACCTTACGTTGTACTGGTTGTACATAAAACGCTCGTGGGCGAAACAAGCCCAAGCTGGACTGGTGCATTTTGGTAATACAACGAACAACCGAATTGAGAATGCCAACTTGCGATTGAAGAAAGTTACGCATGCATTGGATGGCCTAGTTGCAGCCGTTCGCACATTCTGAGCGCATGCGGAAGTTCCCCTAAAAGAGTCCGAGATGCATGCCGCGTTTTTCCGTGACAGGCTTCAGCTACTAGAATGCAGCGCATGTGTTCATCGCGTAGTTTGCCTCTTAACTACGTACGCATGTAACTTAGTGATGCGCCATTTAGCACAACCCATGTTACAAGCGGTTTACGCGGACCTTGGAGATGGAGTGGTATGTGAATAAAAATTTCTGACGCTTCCATAGTTTGAGATACTGCACCAGGGAAACCGCTTCAGCATCGATTGCTCCTTGGGAACATGTACCTGTTCTTTTTATGTAACCATGTGGCTTACGTGTGTGCATTTAATGACGGCATACAAGCAGCACTTGTACCCGACAAGTAAGCCGTTTCTGATATGTGCATCCATGTACAGGCCAAAAGCATATTTGCATCCGCTGGCTGACGGACTACAACCTGCCCACAGAGCCTATGCTGTTGCGGACGTTGAAAGTCCCCGTTACGAAACCATCCACGTCTAATATTGCACATCTTGTACATCGTCTGAGAAGTGCTGAAGAGGCTAATCCATCCGGATGTTCGGAACTGTATCAAGAGTTATCGCAAAGGACTAACGAAGTAATTGGTGATTCATCAGACTTTCAACGTGCAAAGAAACAAGCGCGTTGGCCGAACATTATGGCGCCCACAGATTTGTATTTCACATGCAACAAGCCTGTTGTGGTTGACGCAGTTCGCTGTGCACACAATCGGTTACTTTACCATCGAAAGTGTTTGCGTGTGCAATCAGGAGCCCGTTGTACAATTTGTGTCAACGCTTCACAAACGGTATCTGTGCCCATGATGACAGTGCAATGCTGTACTACCGGTAAGAAAGCAACTTTTTACTTCGATATTTAGCTGTTGGCCGTTCACCCTCACCGGATTTCACAGCTGTCTCTACCCAATCAACCTGCCCCGCTTGCGAAGGTAATCGACAGCTTAGTGTAACTATTTCCTGCGTAGGCAGTCAGGATGAGATTACCGCCGATCCGAGTGCAAGTCAACAAACCGTACCCCATTTTGTACGTGCACTTGGTACTGGTGATCTTTTTCCTTACCTTTCATCGATAGGTTGTCGAAAGGGAACCGTGGAGTTCCCCTCAAACAGAGGTATTGTGCAGAGCAGAGTGCCAAAGTAAGCTATTCGGTGCAATTTAAACTCCCATTTTCACTTCATTGCAGCGTCGACATGGATGACAGCCCATTAAAGAAAACGCAAAGAAGGAAAAAGCTTGTTCAGCTAAAAGCTCTCATTCAATTACCCGACAGTAGGTTATACATTCGCACTACTATTATATTTTGGCCGGTGAATACGAATTTGTGTAATGAGACCCTGCGTGGGACATGTGCGTCCAAGGCACGAATATAGTGAACAACGCTGAACCTTCTCTCGCTGTATTTGTTAAATACAATGCAAAGTTTTTATATCGGTTTCTGCGCTCATTTGGGGTTAAAGTATTTTAAACAATGAACTGGACTAGCGGCACGTTTGCTGCCAGTGTAATAGGACCCACGTGGGTTGTCATAGCACACGGCTCGAAGTGTCGTGGTCGTTGTATATAGGCTCCAACAGTGACACATTTGGTGTCAACGTAATAAGGACCCAGTTGGGTTGTAATAGCATACGGCTGGAAGTCTCCTGGTCGTTGTATAGGGGCTCCATCAGTGGCACATTTGGTGCCGACGTAATAGGACACAAGTGGGTTGTCATAGCACACGGCTCGAAGTCTGGTGGTTGTTGTATATAGGCTCCAACAGTGGCACATTTGGTGTCAAGGTAACAGGACCCAAGTGCGTTGTAATATCATTTGACTCCGAGGGTTGCGCTTGTAGTATACAGGCTCCGACAGTAGCGCACTCATGATAGTGCTGTGGTGGCATCAGATAATGCATACCGTTGGCTTAAAGGTATCCCAATTAAGTTTCGTTTATAAGAGAATTGGTAAGTCAAAATCAATTTAGGGTTTGGGTGTACGGCTACTGCATTGCGTAATTATAATTAATGTGGTTTTCCGCTTCATGTTTACGATAATTTTACCATGAACCTTTCGTTGCTGAAGTTCAAGGGGCGTTGGAAGATATATTGGGTGACCAAAAGGTCGTCCATATGGTGTACATTTGCACTGCTGAGGGCCAAAAGTCTGGTCATTTAGGGAGTTACAACCCTCACACGACGGCACACGCTTTTGCTGCTCGCGCTGAAGAGATGCCTATTCCGTCAACGTTACGCGGTAATCGACTACAGACTGGTAAGTACGTACCACCACAGTGACGAATTATTCGTCACCCTTGGCGCGCTAAAAGTCACTTGCGCTAACAGAAAGTAAGGTTAAAAAGAAGGATTTAACGCACAAAACAGCGTCGAAAATTATGTAGAACATTAGTTAACCATATCCATGGACAAATAAAGACATACATCTTCACCTTCTTTTGCTTCTTCGCTAGTGGCCAAGTGCACGCTTCAGTGGGAGGGCTCGCTGTACGTATGTTTGGATAAAATGATAATTCATAGGTACCATAACGCTGCATAAGATTCCTATGATTTTACAAAATCTTTGCTGTTAGAGAAGCCACTTAATTATGTCCGCTATGATGTATCCACTGCTATGAAACTCACAAACACCAAGTGTTAATTATTACATTATATTAATAATGCGTTTCACATTAAAATTCCAAGGCTAAAACAATCGGCACAATCGGAGACTAATTAAAAAGTTCAGGACGAAACTAAAAGTGGACAGCAGGAATTTTTACTAAATGGGCTCAGAAACGGTATGCTTATCTTTTATACCTTGTAGTGAATAATTTCTACTTCAGTTACCAATATTGCATTAGTGTTACGCATGTTTAAGCCAAATATATCTGCATGCATTACACACTTGGATGTTTCCCCATCGATACGTAGATGCATAGTAACGCCAGTTGGATATTAGCAATTATGCAACACAGCTTACCCAGCTGATTGAGTGGACACCAGTTTGCATTCATTTCGAAACCGTTTTGCTGCACATCTCGTCTGTGTTCTGTTTTGCGTCTAACAACATCTAGACAGGATGCCGAGAAGACGCATAAAAGATAACCCACGGACTATTAAAGGACGCTCGTGCTTGTCACAAAAGAAAGATTTTACGGTGTAAGTTGCGGAAATCCAATGTTTTTAACAGACATCCAAGACTGCGAATTAGTTAAATACAGCATCCATTCCACCCATTCCACCATTGCTTCGAGAAGATGGGACCCAAGCCTATAGCGACTATGACAAGGCATGCGTGCTTGGTAAGCAGTACTCAAGCGTCTTTGTCCGCGAGACAAATATGCCATGTAAAGAGCTAGCTCCAAGAGTCCCTGAGGACTGTTGTCTGGATGAAATTCCTGTAACGGAGTCCCAAGTTCTCCGGTTGCTAAGAGAGGTGAACCCAATTAAGGTTTCTGGGCCAGATTCTGTTCATCCATAATTGTTGCACGAATTGGCAGGGGAACTCAGGGGACCTCTGACTTGTGTGTTTCAGAAGTCACTCAACAGCTGTATCTTGCTTGCCGAATGGAAGGAGGCTGTTGTCTTCCCGATTTTCAAGTGCGGTGACAAAGACCTACCGGCTAATTACAGGCCTGTCAGCTTGACTAGCATGGTCGTTGAGTTATTGGAAAAATTAGTACGAGATACAGTAGAGAAACATTTAAATATGTTTAACCTGCTTGACGTCGAGCAACATGGTTTTCGCAAAGGATTTTCGTGTCAGACGAACTGGCTGGTAGCTCGTGAGTGTTGGGCTGAAGCCGTAGACAGTGGACATGCGGTGGATGTGGTGTTCATTGACTTCGCCAAGGCCTTTGACACTGTCCCCCATTGGCGACTCTCACTGAAGTTGAGGTCGTATGGAATAGCTGGTCGCGCTCTCCAGTGGGTGTCAGCTCTTCTGGCTGGACGGGAAGAGTGTATTCGTGTGGGAAGCAGTCTTTCGTTTCGACAGGTTGTACTTAGCGGCGTTCCGCAAGGCTCTGTCTTAGGTCCGCTGCTGTTCCCATTCTACGTGAATGACTTGCCGGAGGAGCTTGAGGTACAATCGCTTTTATTTGCAGATGACCTAAAGCCCTGGGATATTGTTGATATCCCTGGAGGTCCTATGGCTCTTCAACGGGCTCTGGATAGACTCTGGGAATGGTGTGTCTTTTGGTTGCTGCCTATAGACCGGGCAAAGTGTTCAGTGCTGCGTATCGGAGCTTCTGATTCCTCCACAAGTTGTGTGCTCGATGGGACTGTACTTCCTCACGTGACTCATCAGGTTGATCTAGGTGTTGTCCACTGCTCCACATTACACTCTGGAGACAACTGGAAGTAGGCGGCTAGTAAAGGGTTCCAAATGTTGTGGTTTATCCGTCGTTCTTTTGGGACCCTAACCGCTGATGTGATTGTGAAGCTCTTCTCAGCGTTTGTGCGACCCCACCTAGAATATTGCGTCCAGGCCTGTCCACCATGCTTTGTCCGGGACAAAATGGCACTAGAAAGGGTGTTGCGTGTCGGTACTAGGTTGGTCAAGGGATTACGAGGGCAAACGTACCCCGAACGCCTATTTAGTTTGGGGATGCATTCAATGCACTATCGGAAAATTAGAGGGGACCTAATCCTAACCTACCGTAATTTGACTGGGAAAGTTGGCCCTGATTTGTCCATGCTATTTAGTCCTGCTAGATTATCTGGTCTCCGCGGGCATTGTATGAAGCTGGACAAGCCGCGGTCCGATCGAGTTAGAGCGGAGACACGCTTATCGCGTCGAGTCAACGAGCGCTGGAACCTGCTTCCAGAAAATGTTGTCAAAGAAGCTACGGTTAAGGGGCTTGAGCGTCAACTAGATGCTCTTGGGTGGCAGCACGAAACTTTTCCGTTTTTCTGACAAATTCCCATCTTCACACTTCGATTCTATTTTCTTTACTTTTCCTCGCCGTTGGTATTATTAGCTTCTTTTAACCGATTTCCCCTACTCTCTTACCTTCGATTCTTCTTCCTCGCTTACTTACTTCACGTAACTGACATAGCTGGGACAGCTAATGTTAGGAACGTGAGCATTAAATTGGTGGACGAGGGTGTTTTTCGGGTGTTTTCGTTTTAGACCCATCAAGAAGTCGGAGCACCCCTATCAACTCCTGGATCGACGACCCGCTCAAGAAGGAATACTTACGGGATTCATCCTATCGTTCCAGTCCCACTTGAACTTGAACCTGAGGCGACCTAATTTGGTCTTTTAGCATTACAATGCGCGCACTGTGCAATATTGGACATAAGGATGTGGAAATTTCTTTGTCTAATTAATTTACCAAATTTACAGCATTTGTTTAACCGTAGGGACTGTTTAATAGGCGGAAGAAAAATTTCTGTTGCTTCGTGATGTTCGGTGGTACAAATGGTACATAGCAACGGTTACCTAACGACATCGCCAAGGTGAATGAATGTGCAAATATCTGGAAAATAGGTGGAGGGTATGGGTGGGAATTGGATGGTGTGTTAAGTACGATGCCGTGCAAATGGTAACCTGTATAGACGCATGTTCATGCTGTTTGTTTTGTTTTATGGAGGCCATACTTGTTTTTCTGCTATCGCTATGGTTGTGGATGATAGCGAGCTGTTCAGGTTATTGGTCATTGGGAAGTAGGAAAATGTTGAAGACCTGGAGAGGCAATTGGAACGTTTTCAGATTGAAACGGCGACTTGTGTTTCCCGTGCATCCTCCAAGTCTGCAGCGGCGTACCATCGTGGAAGGAGGAAGCAGTTGCCGGATGGGGACTGCCACGGTTACACCATGTACCTTTGTGTTCATTGTAAACGTTCAGGATCGCGTGGCAAGCGGTAAGTCAATGTTTATGCAACATGGAGACTGACGCATATAGGTTCCAATCCTACGATTGCGAGATGCGATTCTCCGTGGTTTGCAAGGAATGGAAATAAGTCGTGCAGAGTTACTTCATGACGCATACTCATGATTTTCACTTGGGTAACCCGTGGTTGTATGCACGCAACCGTCGGCTTTCTCCGGAGCAAGGGAAGGAAGTTCTTCGTTTGATGGGCAGTTTCCATAGCACCCCTGATCTGCGGCGTTTCATCTATCAGGAGTATGGGAAACGTGTGACCCGTTTAGACCTGAGCAATTTGCGTATTCGTTATCGGAAGACAACCGCATGTGAAATGTCCGAGGTGGAGAAGATTTTGGAAAGGCATGGGGTGTGCCGATTGGTGTCGGAGGGAAGTCAGATTCGTTATGTGCTTTTCTCTCCATCGATTGTTGGCGGCATAGTGAAGCGTTATGGGGAGGTGCTATTATGCGATGCGACGCACCAGCTCAATTACGGTGGCTACATTTTGTGGCATTGCATACTAGTGGACGTTACAGGTCTAGGGATTTGGTTTTTCTACTCCCTAATACCGGATGAGACGTCGTACAGCTACGGGCAGACGGTGGAGGCTATGCGGGAGATGGTGCCTAGCAGCGTACGTTGCCACGCTGTTGTGATGGATAAATGTGCTGCGCAGTTCCGGGCGTTTAGACGTTTTTATCCCAACGAGAAGGTCGTGTTTTGCAGGTACCATGTTAAAGTGGACATGGCTCGACTTTGCGGTCGCTCACGTGGTACCTCAGATGCTCGCCGAATGAAATTACGCGGTTGGCTGCATAACCTTATATATACTCCTGATGCGTCCGTATTTGATAGAAAATTGAACGCGGTGCCGGGCGCAAATCCGGAATGCCCCCGTTATTTGTGCTCAACGTGGCTTCCGCAC
This sequence comes from Dicrocoelium dendriticum, assembly GCA_944474145.2. NCBI lineage: Eukaryota > Metazoa > Platyhelminthes > Trematoda > Plagiorchiida > Dicrocoeliidae > Dicrocoelium > Dicrocoelium dendriticum. The sequence continues at coordinate 20,019 of CALYDF020001968.1, forward strand.
GCGTACTCCTGGGCGGCTCACACACTAAGGGATACCGTGCATTTTGGTTGCCACACATCGAACACAGTAGAGAATGAGAACAAACATTTGAAGAGGTATTTGTCTGAGAGGTCATCGCTACTCACGCTGTTCACCTGCGTGGTTGATAGGTTGAACAGTATCGTACACGAAAGGAACAGCATAATAGGTAGGCGGTGCATCAGCGTAATTGCTGTTCCATCGGAGGTGTCCTCAGTGGCCTCGATTTTCGCACACCTAAGTGATTTCGCAGGCAATGTGTTCATGGCGCATTTCCGCGGGCCAGCAGTTCTCCGTTGCAGGTCTGACGGGCCATACTGGTTTGTTACGTGTCCTCGTTCCAAAGTACGTCGGGTATACATCACACGGGGCAGTGAATGTGATTGTGAGTTCAATCGGCAGTGGCGGCTACCATGTGCTCACAGTTGTTACTTGGCGGCGCGTCACACACACTCGGCGGAGGACATCCTACATGGATGTCGGTGGATCGCACCCCGGCAACCTTCCGCAGCGTCCTCAGGGTGTGTTGCGTCTGTTTAGGGTGGACAGATTGTAGACCGTAATGTAGGGGACAGCGATGCCGTTGTAAGCCGCACCATGAAACGTCGCAAAATGCAGCACGTTTTGGCGGACATCGGCACTCAATTGGTGAGCTACGGATCGGAGAACTTCTCCGCTGCGTTGATGTACCTGAAAGTGGTTTCGTTGCTCATGTCCAAGGACGCCACTTTTCAGTTGTATGGGCGAACGTCGAGGTGGCCTGTTCCCCTTCATTTGGATAACGAGGCAAACGTACAGATGTTATGCGGCTTACCTACGCCGGGAACGTCTGATGGTGGCGCAGGCTCCGCGGCAGCCAGCACGTCGGCAGGCGAAGTGCGGTCCCCTTTTCAAGTAACGCAGGTGAATGACATGCTGCCTGCAATTGCCACCGCAGCAGCTGTTCCATCAACATCGGCAGGTGGGTCCAGGAAACGTAAATCGCCCCTTCCGTGCAGGGTGAAGGAGGTTAGCCTCGATAACAGTGCGCTAAAGGGTAAAGTGTTCCGTAACCTTTGCACCCGGACATCCTCCGGCTACATGGTTCCCGTTAAACCGAAACACCGTACTCAGGGCTGGGTTTCAAAGGACGTCTGCGGAGTCTGTCAGCAGGAGGATGATGTCGAAGTTGGGGGTGCATCGGTGCAATAAATGATGTGCGACGCCTGCTTCAAATGGTACCACGCCTCATGTGTGCGCGGCGCTGGTGAAGAGGAATTCCTTTGCTTCTCGTGCTCCTCTTAGTGTCAGCATAACGTGCCTGACCGGGGTGGCATGTTAATTGCTCCAGGTATCTTCAATTTCCGTGCCGTTACTCTGAGTCCAATTCGCTTAGAGCATACAGTGCTTCACTTTCCCGATGATACGAACACCTGCGAATGCGATTGGAACATGGTGCCGATAGACTGTCATCATCGATGAAAAATTACGCAACGGTAAGCTCCTATTATTATTCCCGTTATAAACGCTCATTTAGGCACCGTAATGCAGCGGTAATTTCCACAGGGGAACTCAAATCCGGTGAATGTGTTGCGATGTACGTTGCATCCCATTTGATGCTTGCATGTTGCCCATGCTTAGGTGACCTGAACGTTCTTGGAAACATCGTCACAGACCTTGCTTATTATGCATCATGAATGCTGTGTCACAGGTAAACGGATATACGCTGCAAAATGTTTTTCGATTTTGCTCCCCTACGGAGCAACGTCTGACGCATTGCCTCCGCCATGTGCGCTTTAATCAGACGCCCTCACAGGTAAGATTTCTGATGCATGATTAATGTTGTTTAACAGTGAATCCGACATGCACCGCCAATTACCAGCGTACCTTGCGCCGCCACTGTGGCACCTGCCCGCATTGCCTCCGCCATGTGAACCTGCAGTACTCCGTCCTCACAAGTAAGAATACTGATGCATGATTAATGTTGTTTAACAGTCAAGCCGACATGCACCGCCTATTGCCTGCCTACTTTGCGCCGCCACGTAGCCACCTGCCCGCATGGCCTCCGCCATGTGAACCTACCATCCTCCGTCCTCACAGGTAACGGTTATTATGCATTGTGATTGAGTAAGTTCTCTCTCACAGCCATGGTTGCGTGCCCCACGGTTGCCTTCCGACGACATCGTTACCCAGGTCAATGCCAATGTGACATCGCAAAGTGAGTCGACACTTCCATAATAACATTCCATAGCGCAAGCCACCCGGTACATGAAGTGACAACGTTTACCGCTTGCTCGGGATGAGAAGTCGCCGTAACACCTCAATTTCGTATTGCTGTGAGCTGTGTAACGCCCTTCTCTTCGTGAACGACCCAATGGCCCTTTTCAGGGCCACCCCTGTTCTATGTCCTAGCGTCTCCCCTACACGGGTAGCAGCAAGGGGTACATACGTGCAGAGGTTGGGTCGGTAATCGTCTGAACCTGAAAGGCTTCTCCGGATGCACGCCACTATATTTCCATGTTTTCCGTACACCATTGTCCATATTGCGCTGGGGTACGTTGTAGGAAACCAACAAAAGGTGAGGTACAGTGAACGTGACGCTGCACTCTTCAGCATCACATATTAATGTCACGTTGTCCGTGCACAAGGAATGGCTTGCTGGGAAACGTCCAATGGGAAGGAATCACAGTGATGTTCAACGTTGGTAGCAGCAATGCGATGTCCCGCTCCGTGTGATGTTGGTCGGCATAACACGCTGAAGAGGGAGGTTCATGGCAGTCCATTTTCCAGCAGATAAGCCGTACATCGCCACGGTATCTATTATCTGACGTATGTCCTCGGCGATATTTTTAGCCGTGGATTTCAAGTCCCTTTCGCCTATGTAGCTATCCGCTATTCATGACGTATTTTCAACGGCTGTCTATCGATGCTGCGTAGGTGGTTGATGCGGGACTGCTGGTCACGTTCCACGTCAACTTGGCCATCGCAATGAGGCTGGACCTTACCGTGGTGCGATGGTTTGTGTGCCTCAGCGATCCATTGAGCTACGCTGGGTGGTGCTTTTGCACCTTCAGAGTCACTCATACCAGATTGGTCAATGGTTAGAGGCCAGACAAATTCAGCCTCGTGGTCCTCCAGGTTGGGGGTTGGAATGAGGGTGGCACCTTATTCCTTAAAATGGACTCCTTGTAGCCCAACGTCAAACCCGCTGCCTTGCGGTCAGGTTTTTGAACCAAAGGCTTTGGTTGAGAACCCTAATCGTTCTCCCGTCTAGGCCTGGGCAACCTGACAGTATCCTACCCACGCAATACAATGATTCACACTTCAAACAAATTGCTGATGCTCTGGCCACCGCAGAGGATAATAAACGGTGCCCTATCTGCTGCATCGAGCAGGGTGGATAGGGGTATAGATGCTACTGCTCAAGCCTTCCCGTCTTCTTATTCCCCCTCTTACGCTTTTTCACTCTTACCGTCCCCATTACCTCTCGAGCCCCATGGACTTTTCCACACCTTATAAGTAAAACTCTCCCTATCCGGACCGTCTCCTTATGACGTTCTCTACTTTCAAACCTTCTCTAATCGGACTGCCAACTATGTGCCCTGTAATAACCTAGTCTCATCTGACCGGTCTGCATCTTTGACCCTTTCCAGACCAGCAACATTTAAACGGTCTAGACTCTGTAGACTCAAGCTATATCGCACTTACGTTGACAGCCTGCTAGACTTATTCACCCTCTATTTATATGGTCACCTCCACCTCTCGACCCACTCGATCTGCATCCTAAAATTAGCTGTTGGACTCAATGCCGTTTCGCCGACTAATCCTGTCTCGTCTGTTTGGTCTCCTGCTTTCCAACTTCTCTCAGACTCCTGTGACATTACTAGCCATCGTTCAGATGACTGAGCGCCGTTCGTATCCAATCATTCTTCAATCGGACGATTGAGTCTCTGTCATCCGTAACTCAGCCTCAGCTAATCAGCCAAATTCTATGGGACTGCTACCAGGCTACCGGGATGTTAGCGGTCTAGGCTCCGTCGATCCAAAGCACTTCCACCCTCACCTTGATATCCTGCTGAACTTGTCCGCCCTATGTTGATATAACCACTTTTATCTCTGACCAGTCCGATCCTACTGACTCCACTTACCTTCCCAAATGAACCATAGGACTCAATCACAATGCGCCGACCAAGTCCAACCTTGGCAGATCGGTCCTCTTCTCTCCTACTTCCGCGACGCTGCCTGCTATGCTCGGAAGACTGAATGCTCTGTCACCATTACCGCTAGGGCCTCGTTAGCTGTAGCATTTCGTATCCGTAAACGTAAACTCTCAACTCCGTCCTCTCCTTATCGCGGCCTGTCTTTATTTCTTCTTCATCCGCATAGCGAGCTCTCAGAGCCCTGCCCTATTATCCTCTTTGACTGCTTCCTAACTAGCGAAATGTAGTTTTAGGCTCTGTATCACCATCACACAACTTCTCTCCAATTGCGAACCTGCCTGGCTTGCATACCTTATATTCATTTAGCCTCGTGCATCCCAACCCATCCGTCTCCGCTGACTTTATTTACCCTCCCACCTCAACTGTACTACTTACTCTAAGTGTGCCGACTAATCCAGTCTCGTCTGATCGGTCCCCTGCTCTCCGAATTCATTCAGACTGCTGTGACGTTACCGGCATTGAATGAGAAGTGCGAACGCTCTGTCTCCATTACCTCTCGAGCCCCATGGACTTTTCCACACCTTATAAGTAAACCTCTCCCTATCCGGACCGTCTCCTTATGACGTTCTCTACTTTCAAACCTTCTCTAATCGGACTGCCAACTATGTGTCCTGTAATAACCTAGTCTCATCTGACCGGTCTGCTTCTTTGACCCTTTCCAGACCAGCAACATTTAAACGGTCTAGACTCTGTAGACTCAAGCTATATCGCACTTACGTTGACAGCCTGCTAGACTTGTTCACCCTCTATTTATATGGTCACCTCCACCTCTCGACCCACTCGATCTGCATCCTAAAATTAGCTGTTGGACTCAATGCCGTTTCGCCGACTAATCTTGTCTCGTCTGTTTGGTCTCCTGCTTTCCAACTTCTCTCAGACTCCTGTGACATTACTAGCCATCGTTCGGATGACCGAGCGCCGTTCGTATCCAATCATTCTTCAATCGGACGATTGAGTCTCTGTCATCCGTAACTCAGCCTCAGCTGATCAGCCAAATTCTATGGGACTGCTACCAGGCTACCGGGATGTTAGCGGTCTAGGCTCCGTCGATCCAAAGCACTTCCTCCCTCACCTTGATATCCTGCTGAACTTGTCCGCCCTATGTTGATATAACCACTTTTATCTCTGACCAGTCCAATCCTACTGACTCCACTTACCTTCCCAAATGAACCATGGGACTCAATCACAATGCGCCGACCAAGTCCAAACTCGGCAGCTCGGTCTTCTTCTCTCCTACTTCTGCGACGCTGCCTGCTATGCTCGGAAGACTGAACGCTCCGTGCCCATTACCTCCCGAGCCCCGTGGACTTTTCCACACCTTATAAGTAAACCTCTCTCTATCCGGACCGTCTCCTCTCCTTATGGCCCCTGTACTATCATTTCTTCTCTAATCGGACTGCCAACTCTTAGTGCCTTGTAATAACCTAGTTTTATCTGAAAGGTATGCTCCTTTGACCTTTTCCAGACTAGCAAGATATACCGATCTAACCTCTCTAGACTCACAACTATGTCTTGCTTACATTGACAGCCCGCTAGACTTGTTTACCCTTTATTAATATAGGCACTTCCATCAGTAACCTGTACTCTCACATCTTCAATCGGATGACCGACGCTTAGTGCCATGCCCTTCTTTGTCATCATCTGATCAGTGTAATTCTCTGGGACTAACACGAGGCCTCCGGATGTGTCGACTTCTCGAGTCTCGTCTGTTTGGTCTCCGGCTTTTAGAGTTCTCTCAGACTACCGGGATATTACCGGTGCTATTTCAGCACTGAACGTTTCATACTTAAATAAATAAATAAATAAATAGTATATTCTCTGTAAAACGAGACACACCTCTAAAAGGCATGATCAAATATGCATACAAGCATAGCTTCTTTGGAATATTAAAACATTTCGTTACAATGAAAGGAATAAACGAAAAGAAGTAGTCCATAAGAGCGAGCATATTGTCAGGTAATAGTCAGACCAAGGATCATAATGGCGCCGTGGCGCGCAAAAACTGTTGCGTCAAGATACAAGTGGGGGGTAAATTTGACATGTAGTGATCCATGAGCACAGGAGCCCGAACAAGGTTTAGTGCAATCAATGACCATTACGAAGCCGGGATGATCGGTACTCCACTAAAGCATTCTTCATAGTAAAATCAGTTGCACAGGTTCGATGTTGGAGGCTGAGGACTGCGTCAGCGTGAAATGTATAGCAGTGACTTTATTTTGTGGCGGGTCACATCCGCCACGTTGCAGTGTTGTTAAGCGGACATTTGTGGCTTTTTATAGGGAGAACGCTTGCCAGGCGAAAACCCACCACGTCCTGGAACACTGTCGTAGCTTCCGTTGAACTGTAGTGCTAGTCGGCTATGCATCGTATAGACCGATTTTGCACTCTATTATTCGCAGTCGGTTGAAAGCCCAAATTTTTTCGGTGGTTGGCCAAATGGCTTAGTACTGAACCGGCAATAGTCGTTGAAGCCAGTCAATGATGTAAAAGAGTCGCAGAGTCGAATGATAATGATGCGGGTGAGTAAACATATTGTTAATAGAGGCCGGCTTTTTCTATTATGTTGTCCGGCTCGCAACCCGTGTCCAGCTATCCATGCTGGACTTGTCATAGGGACGGTGAGTGCAGTTGTTTCTTGTGTCTGAATATGTCCAAAACAGGAATAAATGCTATTCTCCGCGAAGTGGACAAGTATTTCCTTCAAATGTAAGTGTAATTGTTTCCATGACCAAGTGCGAACTCCAGGAAAAATCATCGGAAAAGACGCTTATGCGCGCGCAGTGCTGTCCGTGAAATGACATCAGAAAAGCTCCAGGTGACTGGAGAATCAGAATGTTTGAGGCAGTGAAGGTAATCACGCCAGAATTGTCAGTCTCCGGTTGTGGAACAGTGGATCCATTGTGAGTACGAGGCGAGCTAAACCCATTTGTTTAGACCCCGTGGTGGTAGCTTCTCCAGAATGGCGGAAAGAGCTCCATTTGGAACGATGTGTGGGTTCTTCACCTCCCGGAGAAAAAAACAAGCATGTAAACCAGCTGGCTATTGAAAGCGAGTCGACTATTCCCAGTGGATAAACCTTCTTGTTTTGGCGGATGTATCTGTGGAAATCTCGGGAGAAAACGGGCAAAGGACAAGAGGCAGCCAAACAGAAAGACAGCAACGAAGCAAGAAGCACAAACACAGACTGGTGGCGCGCAACGGTGCCTATGATACATTAAAATTTATGTAATTTTGTTTAGTATACATGATTTGCAAGCGCGTTCTTTACATCACGTCGCTGGTGTGCCTCAGACTACAACTACTAGGTAGAAAGAAGGGTATAACAAAGCGTGTAGACAACGTTAAGCGATTAAAATGATTGTAGGAGAGTAACAGGTAAACCGATTATGATGACAGCAGACCGAATGCGAGCGGCATCTTATGTGAAACTAAGGACAACATGGTTGAGACCGAATGCGGGAGCAACATAGGTAAAGCAACGTTCCAAGAAGAAAAGGAAATTTAAGGAATCAGCTATGAGCGGAAGAATGCGGACGGCAGTGCGAAGAGTAACTCATGAGAGCAGTTAAGAGACGATAGTCAGGATGAAAAAGGTTTACTACTAAAGTGTGGTGAGCCAGGGACGCTCTCGTGCGAAGTATGAAACGTTCAGTGCTGAAATACCATCGGTAATATCCCGGTAATCTGAGAGAACTCTGAGAGCCGGAGACCGAACAGACGAGACTCGAGAAGTCGACACATCCAGAGGCCTCATAGTAGTCCCAGAGAATTTCACTGATCAGATAATGACAAAGAAGGGCATGGCACTAAGCGTCGGTCATCCGCTTGAAGATTTGAGGGTACAGGTTACTGATGGAAGTGCCTATATTAATCAAGGGTAAACAAGTCTAGCGGGCTGTCAATATAAGCCAGACATAGTTGTGAGTCTAGAGAGATTAGATCGGTATATCTTGCTAGTCTGGAAAAGGTCAAAGGAGCATACCGGTCAGATGAGACTAGGTTATTACAAGGCACTAAGAGTTGGCAGTCCGATTAGAGAAGAAATGATAGTACAGGGGCCATAAGGATAGAGAGAGGTTTACTAATAAGGTGTGGAAAAGTCCACGGGGCTCGAGAGGTAATGGGGACGGAGCGTTCAGTCTCCCGAGCATAGCAGGCAGCGTCGCAGAAGTAGGAGAGAAGAAGACCGAGCTGCCAAGGTTGGACTTGGTCGGCGCATTGTGATTGAGTCCCATGGTTCATTTGGGAAGGTAAGTGGAGTCAGTAGGATTGGACTGGTCAGAGATAGAAGTGGTTATATCAACATAGGGCGGACAAGTTCAGCAGGATATCAAGGTGAGGGAGGAAGTGCTTTGGATCGACGGAGCCTAGACCGCTAACATCCCGGTAGCCTGGTAGCAGTCCCATAGAATTTGGCTGATCAGCTGAGGCTGAGTTACGGATGACAGAGACTCAATCGTCCGATTGAAGAATGATTGGATACGAACGGCGCTCAGTCATCTGAACGATGGCTAGTAATGTCACAGGAGTCTAATAGAAGTTGGAAAGCAGGAGACCAAACAGACGAGGCAGGATTAGTCGGCGAAACGACATTAAGTCCAATAGCTAATTTTAGGAGGGCAAATGGAGTGGGTCGAGAGGTGACTATAAATAGGTGACTATATAAATGGAGGGTGAACAAGTCTAGCAGGCTGTCAACGTAAGTGCGATATAGCTTGAGTCTACAGAGTCTAGACCGTTTAAATGTTGCTGGTCTGGAAAGGGTCAAAGAAGCAGACCGGTCAGATGAGACTAGGTTATTACAGGACACATAGTTGGCAGTCCGATTAGAGAAGGTTTGAAAGTAGCGAACGTCATAAGGAGACGGTCCGGATAGGGAGAGGTTTACTTATAAGGTGTGGAAAAGTCCATGGGGCTCGAGAGGTAATGGAGACAGAGCGTTCGCACTTCTCATTCAATGCCGGTAACGTCACAGCAGTCTGAATGAATTCGGAGAGCAGGG
>CALYDF020001971.1:0-18157 GCA_944474145.2 Dicrocoelium dendriticum
CTATGGCGGCGGCGCGACATTACTCTCGCCCTGAAGAGTAGAGTGTACACTGCAACAGTACATTCGACCTTACTGGGCTGTTGCGAAACCTGGCTCCTAAGATCGGCGGACATGAAGGGACTAGTTACGTTCGACCACCGGTGCCTTCGCAGTTTGGCTCACATCTGGTTGGAACACCGCGTGAGTAACGAGCGTGTTCGACGCCTTGTTTATGACACAGAAAAAAGAACCGAACCGCTTAAAACCGTCATTTCACGCGCCAGGCTCCGATGGCTAGGACACTTATTACGCATGCCAGCACACCGACTAACAGGACGTGCGTTGTTTGCGCGCCGGGGTGTGGATGGAAGAGGAGGAGGGGTGGGCAAGCAATGACTCTGTCAAGAGGAATGAAAACTCTCACTTCGAAGCTGGCCTCAGTTGGGGCGTAACGATACACTGGTTGCGGTCCGAAAGACGATGAAGACGTTTGAATGGATACATTTGCTTACGTGGCTAGGAGCCGACCTCAATGGCGTTCGTGCTGTGAGTTTCTTTGTCCGTCCCATCCCTTTTAGCCTACCCCTCCAACTATGATCTCACTACTTAGATTTATATAATTTTGCATATTAAATTTTTTTGTTTCATATTAGCTGGCTTGTTGCTTAGCGGAACGATGCCATTCGTTGTCGGCAGCTCGGCTGGTTTGCGACTATTTCAATTTTGTTGTTCTTCCCTTTTATATATTGCGCTGCAATATCTGAGGTGCTTCCCACCTCTAGCTAACGTGTATAATGATGATGGATGAGCCTGAATTCTCCCACCAAAAGGATGTAACTGTATGCCCGTGCCAGGACTCGCCTAACTGCAGACGCGATGCGGTGGTCCATTTCCAGATCTGACATTGGAGAACGGTAAACTCTTTCTAGTAAGCACACAATACCTATTTTCAGGTTCAGGCGGCACTAGAGGGAATCGCCAACTTACGTTTCTTGATCGTTGATGATATCGAAATACAAGTTACATGGATATTACACGCAGTCTGCTTCGTGTGCTTTTGAAGGATCATGCCGGGCAAGGCTATCTCAACATCAGTGATCTCGGTATTCAGCCGTGGTTCCGTTAACATGTAGATTGTTAAAAGTACTGGCATCCTGAAAATGTGAATTTTAGCCAGCTTGCTGAGGAGAATCTATTTGCTAGTATGCGTGCTGGGGATTGCCTCAGAAGTAAACAATGTGTTTATGAATACTGTTCTGGATGGTGGATTATGCTGACACTTATATGGTCATCCCACGGTCGATTTTTGCTGAACCATATTCGTAGGCTATGGAGCAATTCCATGTTGGTATGTTGAATTGTTAGCGTCAATAGGTGGCTTCAAATGCTGACATCCTTCAACACAAGGAACATTTTGACTGCAAATAGGTTCCGAACGGTGCACTGACGGTGTCGCAGGTGTGACCTATGTGCTCAGCGCTATCTCGTCGATTTTTGGCTGGGTGACCAAGGACGCATTTCAGAAGACAGCATTTGCGCCTTTTAAGCCACGGTTTTATCACCTTTTCCGACCTGGTTTTGGTTTATAGTGTTACTTTTACCACTACTGGGCCGCTCATCTACAGCCTTGACAAACATGCTATCGATAGGACATAAACAGTACAAAAACAACAGAACAGCAGCAAAGTAAAAGGCTCAATAAAATACATAACACTATTGGCAGAACTTACCTGCCACTTGTTGACTAATATCGTTTTGGTCAATTAGAACTCTGACTAAATAGGTAAAGACCGACGAAGCATAAGTAATTATGCGGTTATATATTTCTCGCTGTTTTTGTCTGGCCGACGAGGTGCATGTACCGTTGGGAATGGCTATGTAAAGTGCGAGGCTTCATTGACCATTGAAGCATCTTGAAATGCTTTCACAGTAGGTTTGAAAATGTCAAAGGAGAGTAAAACTTGTAGTGTGTGGAATGCACACATTGGAAAGCTCCAAAATCGAATAGTACGGTATATTTTCTCTAAACAGTGTACTTCCGCCAAAGGATTGTAAGGAATGTGGTGTCGAATCTGTTACAATACTCAGCGAATATGCACAAGGACTAGTCAATTTCCCTAATTAAACAGCTATAACTTCATCGTAAAATTTGTCTGCTTTTGATTTGGGACAACTGGGAGAAATATAAAGATTTACCAGTGAAATTGAACAGTACTCGTTTTGGTATTTTGGAATACAATTTAGCATCAAGCATTCCACTTGTTTTGTGGTCTAGCACAAGTGGTTTTTCACTTACAGACACCACTAAGCGTGAGTGAAGGTTATGAAAATACTGTCACAATTCCGGTAGGCGCATAGGCGATCCACACGAAAACGAAGAAAATGACTGCAACAGCAGCGTCTTCAGCATCTCTATGCAGCCATATCTCCTGTAACATAATAATAGTTTTGGGTATTCATGACAGTTAATAATGCATTTAAGGTTCCCAATTTTCTTGGAAGCGAACAGACATTGGCGATTGGAAAAGTAGATATGCTCATGCCTGTCAACTTTACTGCATCAGAGTAAATTTCCACCCGCACAATGCCGTTTTAAATATTTGTTTCGTGTTCAGCGTATCCTTCTTACATTATACTTAATAAACCGATTATCGTTGTTGACTTACACAGCAATACATAGAGACTTTAGAACGTCATTAGTAAAGTTATCCTGTTATGATTTTGGCAAAAAAGCAGTTCAATGAGACAGTTGCTTATTAAAACTATTATCGAAAGCGTGGGCGTCAATACATTCTTAAAAGAGGAAGATGTATAACAAGGCATCGGATGCGGAATTTTGTTGCGCAGTAAACTGCTAATATCATCAGCCAGCATGAGGCAGTAAATAATGAAGAATTTCCGATAACGTCGTCCGTACAAAAACAACCCTGTGCTGTATAATATGTTCTCTTGCAAGTTAGTGGAATACCAAATTGCAACTAGCAACTGAGAGTTTATAAAACACCCACGAACTAATTTTCAATTTCTTACAAAAAAGATAGTTTGACAGACTCTGCTGCTTAGTATCTCGTCTTGTTCTTCATACACCGTAGTGCCCCTTAGAATGAATTAGTGGAACATGAAGGGAATACCATCAGATTAGTGGCAGTTGTGTCCTCATTCTAGTACGCATGTCAACGAACACAAAATTATTACCATACCATTTTACGCGCATGTTAGTGCATTGTATCAAGCTTATAGCGTTGCACATTTTTGAAATCGCTTGCAGTACTTCAAGTTAGCTTTGCTAAGGACGTTGTTTTGGCGTCGTTGACACTCTCATTGATCACGGGACGTAAAGCAATGGGACACCGGTTAGAAGCCCACAGCATAAGCGGCAGACAGTCCAATGAAAGTGGTCGAGCACCACCTTCTGTTCTCTTTTGATGCCTATCTGAAAGAAACCTCGATGATTGGTCTCCAAACTGAAACCGTCCAATGCGCAACGTGTGACGCCTGTCTAAGGAGGAGATCCTAGCTACCACATGATCCGAAGCTTAAGACGTAACGAGTGAAAACAGACATAATAAGCAGCACATGAAGCGATCTATGGTGATCACTAGCGGCTACCTGGTGGTGGCTTATTCAGCGGCCTAACCATGGTGGCGTAGACAGGCAATCTTCTAACTGGTATTCCGCAGATCAGTAATGGCTACTAGGCGGTTAGACAATTGTGTATGATTGTCATTGCAACGATCGTGGGGGACATTGTTCCCATTGAAGTTGGTACACCAACCTGAAGCTGAGCAACGAAAATGCTAAGTTGGCTTACTTCGATCACAGTTGATGACTCAGCAAATAATAAGAGGATTGCAAGTGTGGAGTTGACACGACGTTAGTGAGTGTTCGTTTGTCTCCACACCCATAGGCGACTTTGTTAATTAGTTATAGCTTCAGTGTCTCCATGTATGGCGTTATATAAAGGTCATAGGAACCTATGTATTCATAGGATAATTAGGCTTCACTTCCCTATGGTCGCCCATACGTGTTGAGACGCTTTGACAAGTGACTCTCTAAACGGAACAATTATAAGCACAGTCAATGCAGATGGAACCTCACTATTACGTCCATGGACTGGCATGCTATCCTCATGAAATCGGCATTACTCAACAAAGAAGCACCTAAAGGGGCTACAATGACTACGGTGTTTATACATGCCACATCGTCCTGCTAGAAAGAACGCAAGACTTATAATTAGTGGCGACGCAGGCATTTTACTCTGGTAATTCAGGTGAGTAGTTGGAACAGACAAACACTGTTGTCTCACCCACGGGCGTTCCTACACTGTGTTTGCGATCATTTACAAAGGCAGCCGCGCCCACTAATCCTGCTATGGACCACTGTTTCGGCTAGTCTTAGAAGCAGTCATGTATGCACGCCGTGACACAGGTTGTTATCGACTTAGCAACTACTGAGAAACATTTCGTCATTGGAAAGTAGGTAATTCTGGAGGCATTATTGAAGGAGGAAAATTGCTCTAAACTCTATGCTTACTATGTGTATGCAATGCTTGTTGGCAGATCATACCAGGGCCGTAGGGTAACTTGGTATTTCAAGCTTATCAATCACTTGGAAGTGAAGTGTAGATATCATGTGGGAACGCAGGATTGACATGCATCTTACGACCTTAACATAACGGCAGGTCCATAGGTCCTGTAGCGGTAACTAATTACCGAAGTGGCCCACAGGTGTGGAGACGAACGAGCACTCGCTAATGTTGTGTCACCGCCACACTAGGAACCCTCCTCTTCGGAACAATGGGTACTAATCAACTGATGGTCTTACCTACACAGCGAACTTGACCATAGTATATAATGCGCCGACTACCTCAGCAATACGTAGCTACGCTATTCACATGAGTGTACGGCCAACTGAAAATCACAGCACGAAAACTTTGTAGCTGTAAAGCTTTTAAAAATTCTATTTGCGAAGAAGTCCTAGCTTTACCTCCTTCATACAAACTACTGCATTGTTTCTGATTATCTCACACTGCCTTAACAATCACACGCATATCCTAAACAAAATCGCACACCTATCGATTCTCCAGATTGCTCGCGGTGGCACGATTACACTATGCATATCGTATCACGTGTGGCCAGATAAGCAAGCGCACGCCTTCAAATGCATCCGCTTACTTACGCTACCACGCAATACATTTCCTCCATATTCTGACCCAACAGTTCGTAGGTGTCACGTATGCATATACGTGCGTCGTCCTGTAACAGCAACAACTAGCGCTGAGCCTGGTGTTCCTGAAAAACTGAAGGTGTTTAAGCCGCACGCTTACTTGTCTAATCAGACACTTGGCATACCACCAGCAGGCAGCAGTTCTCATAGATGTCGGGCGGTATTGCCATACATCGCCGTAGACTAAATCACTCCTCATGGGTGGACATAAGTTTATCGAAAGTGCATTATCCACCTAATTGAAAAAGCATGTGTTTTGCAAGTGATGATCTTGCTATAAACGGTGTCATCCATCACCTGTTAAGTGCAGGTGACTACAAAAAGTGCATCGCCTGTCTAACCACGCTATAGTACATTACTACAAACGAATCACGAAACGCGTTGCATAGTGCACGACCCAAATGTGGGGCCATTATCTAGGTAAAACTAGCAAGTCGGTTCTTTGATGTACATACAACGAATGAATTGGATTATACTTGTTCGTACATGAGTAGCTAGATTTGTATCAAGCTCTTCCTCCCCCACGAGGTGTGTAAATTGTCAGGTAAATGTGGGTGAATATGTCGAGAGAGCTGAGTTTCGGAGTGATTTATTGTTTTTGGGTATTAACATTGAAATACAACCGTGAGTCAGCTTATATGAATACTAAAAATAGTTACAAGGATAGGATAGTTTTTTCATACCTTTAAGAATAATCATAAAGGAGAGGTAAAATTGGAAAAATCAATGCGGCTAAGTAAATCTACGGTAGGTATTCCTGGTAGAATGTAACGGTAATCACGATATACAGGATGACGAGAGAACGCATGCTCTGTCCTCCCCAAAACAACCGAACTAGCTACCTTCCTCAAAATAGGTATTTCATCCTTAAACATTTGTGAATAAAGATCAAATATCATTTTTAGTTCTTGTCAAAGTGAGCATGTGTAATTGCAGAGTTAGGTACAAATTTAAGACCATTAGCTATAATGATCCTTCTAACAACATCGTTACAATTAGACTAAACAGCTTGTCCACCGGTTAAATTTGAAGCGTGAAAATTAATAATTCACCAGACATCGAACTGTGGTTGCAGTATCAACATTCAACAAGCTAATAAAAACGCCCTCCGCATAGATCACATACATTTTTCCTCAAAAGTGAGAAGCACAAATTCCAATGGGACCATCGAGAAAGTAAACATTTTGAAAAAGCAAATCGCAAGTTGGCTATCCTTGTTTTTGTGTGGAAAGCGATTCGCGAACATGTGCACATAAATAGTGATTGCGTGCCACCATAATTCCTCATAAAGTGAGAGAAATGAAACGACTGGAGTCGTTTGAATGTCACACCTGGTGACCAGCTGACTTCATTTTTGAAAGCAGTTACGGAGCTTGAAGAATTTGCAGAAATGGGGCAATAACGGTGGCCATTTGAATTCACGAGTTGTTTTGAATGTCTTCATTTAACTGTCTCCACCATCCACTTCAATGATAAATCAAAGACTGTGACTAAGTCAAAACAAATTGTTCGTGAAATATGTTCGGCCTGGTGTGCTGACATGGTATTCCTAGGATAGAGGACGGTAAACTAAAAATTGATCCTATTGGTGGATTTGCCACAAGAAGTTTGTGGGTCTTCCTCGGCTGGTTGTACACTTCCTTCAAAAAAGTAGTGACGGCAACGTTCAAAATTTTGGTGCAAACGCGAAGATGACACTACGAAGTCTAGGTAAAATCTCAAAGTTTGTACTACAGATTTCCTATTCTCTCTAGTTTTGACTTGACTCTACCATTCGATATCGGACGTGACAACGTCCACGCTAAATGGGAGGACCAATTCATCTTGCAACTGCCTCTTCGTTAACTGTATTCTCAATTGCAGCAATGGGTATATGATACTACTAATAATAAGAATAGTAATACTAATAATGACAACAATGCATATTCTCGGATTTACGAGGTACGTCCTTCTCCACATGATCAATTTTTTATACTATCATATAAGGTTTACAAGCAGGAATAACATCTATGTTTTTCCAATTTGAGGCCTTGAATGCGCAGGAACGAACTCATGATATCCTAACGGAGATCTTCGTGGATAGATGCCCTTTATCCCAAACTGGCTGGGTTGCTGTGTAAACCGAATAAACGTATGTTTGAGAAGTCTCTTCCTAGCTGCTCTCTACCTGCTGACTGGAAACATGCTATCGTGTGCCCTATTTCCAAAAAGGCTGATAGGCACTTACCTAAACATTATAGACCGGTTAGCCTAACAAGTGTACTAGTGAAAGTATTAGAGAAGCTGATAAGAGATGCGCTGGAGAAGCACTTGGCTAAGTACAGTTTACTCAACCCGTCTCAACATGGGTTCCGCAGAAGCCACTCCTGTTTGACTAACATTTTGGTAGCCCGAGAGTGCTGGGCTGAGAATGTGGATCAAGTACAGGCGGTGGATGTTTGTTCATCGACTTTTCTAAAGCTTTTGCCACCGTACCGCATTGCTGTCTTTTGTTTAAACTCGAATCCTACGGTGTCTCACGCCAAGTATTGAAGTGGATTTCGGCTTTTCTGGAAGGAAGGTTGATGAGCGTTCGAGTGGGTTCCGGGCTGTCTTTCAGACAAGCCATCCGAGTGGTGTTCCTCAGGGGTCGGTTCTCGGACCTCTACTGTTTGCATTGTATGTCAATGACCGCCCTGAGATGCTTAAGGTACCATCCCTTATGTTTGCGGATGACTTAAAATTTTGGAATACAGTGAACGATTCTGTTGGATCTAAGGCTTTGCAGACGGCTCTAGACAAGCTTTGGGAGTGGTTAGAAATGTGGCAGCTGCCAATCAATCTTGCCAAGTGTTCGGTCCTGCGCATAGGATCAAGCACTTCTACAACCCCTTACGTACTTGGCGGAAATGTAGTGCGTCAATTGATTGAACAAACCGACTTGGGTATCTCGCTATCCTCTGACTTCAAATCCAGCGAGAACTGGACAAACTCTACCCGCAAGGGTTTCCGAATGCTGTGTATGATCCTCAGGTCGTTCAGCATTATAACAAATGAAATGTTTGGAACATTGTTCTCAGGTTTTGTCAGCCAATACTTGGATTACTGCGTGCAGGCCTGTCCTCCATGCTTGGTACGCGACAAGATGACACTTAAACGAGTTCTAACGGTTGGTACAAAAATGGTACAAGGATGGAGGCATCCCACGTATCCTGATAGGCTGCTTAGGTTGCAGATGTTTTCGCTGCACTTTAGACGCCTTCGGGGAGACCTGATTCTTACGTACCGTATATTGACCAGCAAGATTGGGGCTGATCTAACTGGACTGTTCCACTCGGCTCAGATACCATCTCTTCGTGGTCACCCTCTGAAGTTGCATAAGCTTAGATCTGATCACGTTAGAGCTGACGTTCGTTTGTCACGCAGGGTCATCGACTCATGGAACACGCTACTCAGCGAAGTAGTATTAGTACCAATGGTGAAGGAGCTTAAACATCGACTCCACGCCTTTGGGTTGCAGTTTCAGACATTTCCGTTTGGTTCTTGACTTCTACATCCATTTCCTTGTCTTCTCACATCTATTACTATTATTGTTTTATCCACACATTCTCTCCTGTACTACAATGATCATTATTTTGTTTTGTTGTTTTCCTTCTCCTGACCTTTATTCTATTCACATGGCCGGTACAGCGGAGACTGCTAGTGCAAGCCGCGTGGGCATTGATTGGTTGACCGTTATGTGATTCGTGTGTATTGATTTGGCTCTTCTCGGTTTCAAATCGCTCCTGCGAACTCAATCCTGGTTCAACGAGGCATTGAAGAAGGAACACACATGGGAAATTTCCTACCGTTCCTGTCCAAATTGAACTTGAACTTGACTGCACCAAGTTTTTCTTTCATTGGGTAAAGGATAAAGAGCAATTGTGGGGCAATAATAGATGCATTACGGCTGAAAACATACTTAGTTAACACAGCAACAAATTTTGGCTAAACACTTTGTACACATTGTGACGTACTAAAGAGAAGTAAAGAAAGCGATCGTTAGTTATTATTAGTTCAGCAGCTATACATAGGGGCCGAAACAGATAGAATGGGAAAGTAGATTTTTGTGTGTGAGGCAAAGGTAGTTGGCACTTGTCGACTTTCTCAAGCGTTTTTGGTTTGGCTGTACGCTAGGCGTAAAAGACTAAGAGGAAATATGAAAGCGAGCTGTCGGAGGGATGGTTAAATATGTTGAAAGCAGAATCAGTTAGCTTCAGCTTGCTGCCTCACATTATTAGGTGTGGTAACAATGGAATTACAGACGAGTAAGAGAAGACCGAATGGTAAAAGTAAAATGAAGATGAATAGATTCCGTCAGCATTTTTTTCTAACCTCGCACTTCTTGGTATGGCTGAAAGGGAGGCGTGATTGCGGAAGCAGAATATGAAGAGTGGAGACAAGATGGTTATATCAATCGCAGTTAGCAATTTTCTACAATCCACACATATTGGTGTATCTGTGAGGTATGCTTTCAGGCGTAAAGTAGAAAAGATAGTCGGGTAAGTAGGAGTGAAGGTGGTTCTGTCAAGATGTTATTTCCTCTTAAATGTATCACCTTAGGAGAGCCTGATGAAGTAAACACACTGTACGTAGCACATTTCCTGCATAATTGCAATCATTACACATACATCTCGGCCCCCACCACAAATAGCATTTTGCATTGCAAACCAGCTGCAACATTGTTTTTACTTATTGCACTGTCAGACTACTTGCCATCATTGCACTTTGGAACATACGGCACGATACGCAGGCTATTATGTCAATAGGGATTCTGTTCCAGATCTCAGTGTATATGTTTAGGTAGAATTGTCTTCAAACGTAACTCTTCGTTTTGAACACCGGGCGTACGGTCTTGGTATTTCTGACTGCATATCTGTCTTCTTTCCTGAAATGTATAGTGATCATTAGTGCGAATACACCTGAAAGGACTAGGTCAGATAGTAATGTTAGTCCTAGCTTCATGCACCTTCGCTACAGTGTCCCCAGTTAGAACATCTAACATCCTTCAGGATAGTTGTGTTTGGACGATGGGTTAAATAAAGCTTTGTGAATGATCGCTGCACGCTTTCTAGGTACACGCGATCGCCCTTCGTGCTGTCTGTAAAAATAATTGAGCAGCACTCTAGCACACGGGGGCCGAGTGGTCTGCACGCATCGCTTGCAATCATAAGGTCACCGGCTCGAATCCGTGTACGGGCGGGAGTCCTCGCGGTATACTCAGCCACCACGCGACTGGTGGTGGTCGCGCGGCAGCGAAGAGCCGTTACGGCTTAGAGATAATACATTATTATGTATTATTTACAGGGCGAATGTAGACCTTGAACCAGTGCAGTTTAGATTCACGCACTGAGAGTGATTTTAGAATGAGTTTTGCCCTTCTTTGTGATCTTAACTTTATGAGTTCAAATTGCTCACTAAAATTCATAGTGCTAGACTACCAGGTATCTATATCACCTACACTCTTATTATAAATGATGCATTTAGCACCAAGGTAAAGTGCCTTCGGCGAAAATTTGCACTTGCATATTAACAAACTGCATTTGTCTGCTAAGAAGGCATTTGTAAATCGATGCACCACGATTCCAAGGACAATAGGTCTATGAAAACGTTTTTAATTTACCGCTCAAACACCGGCCATAGAGCTTGTCTACTATTTTTGACGTCCGCAAAGGTCTATGTTGACCCAAACCTTTGTTATTCAATTATATCACTGCTATACAACAGGAAGTGCAAGGGACCTAACATACTAACTTGAATCACACCACTGTTGATCATCGGTAGTAAAGAATTAATATGTCCTATTTGTACTTGTTGCGTGCGATCAGAGAGGTAAGGTGTGTAAAGGAGTAGTGATCCCGAAATGAGGTGTGCCTAAGAACGTCCCGATTTTTTAAGCTAGTGGGGGTGAGAATGTTTCTTATGACGTCAAGTATCTCGCGAGTTGGCGAAATGCCAATGGTATCAATCATGTGGCCAAGAAAAATCAAGGAAGGCACATTTGTTAGGGCTGATAAAATTCCGTAATCGGACCGACGTGTGCGCATGTTTTTTGAATGCTTCAACTGTTCACTTTCGTTAGCACTTGCAACCAGAATGTCATTAAATAGGCAAAATGGAAGGTAGGCCTGGAATTGCCTGATCAACAGAGCGATAAAATGCCGCTGCAGCGTTACGTAAAATTTGTATATGTTAAATGGAGTTGTGACGGCTGTCTTATGAACCCCATCAAGATGAATGGGAATATGGTGATATGCGCGAATGATGTCCTTCGGGAAAAATTAGCAAACACAAGTGGAATAGAAGCGAAGCCATGGATGTGTGGGACGAGTTATTTAATAGGGATAGTGATACAATTAAACTCTCTGTAGTCGCCACAAGGACTCAAACCAGATGTTCCATTGTCAATGGTATATTTTTGGGTATAAAAGCCGAAGCCTGACATGTCCCGACTGATGATCGGTTAGGGACGAACAAAATAAAGACGGAAATTAGCAACAGCTGATAGCGAACAACCGAAAATTGACAACTTGCCAGTTATTGTTCCCCGGCTAAACACTCCACGCAGCTTTATGTATTATCCAGGGTTATCGTCCGTGTTTTCCAGGCTAAACTAGAGATGAGGTGATAAGTTTGTCATTCTGCTGGTTGCGTGGGTCGTTTGGGTTACGTGAAATGATCTAGTACGGCTAGTGCATCATCGGCATGTGCCTTGAACACAGTTAACGTGGGGGCTCAAATCATAGCTTCTCAGAGGGTATTCCATTTGTGGGAAACACGCAGCGAGAAGATGTATCTTTGACACTCCAACCGACTGTATTGTTCTGCCTATTTGTGATGCTGGCCTCTCAGTTTGTTGTTGTGACTCAGCTTTAGTAAGTAATGGCAGGGGTGATTAGTGTTGTTTAAAGTTTAGCACCCCATGATTAGGTCACCACACCAATCCTGATAGTGTCCACTGAAAATGTTTAGCAAGCTGAGGCGTTATTCGTATGAGAAATGGCACAGCTCCTTGATAGTTTTGTTCGCCCAAATTTGCGACATCTACAAAGCAGTGAGAGGTCACTTTTACGATAGTTGCTATGCTTGAACTGCTAATTCTGTGTGTGTGGATGTATGTAAGAAGCTAGTAGATGACAGAAATTAGACGGTTGGATACTTCCGAAAGCTCTCCGTAGACGCCCCATGATTTGATTCCTATTTTTCATGCTTTCTCGATCTGCTCCGAGCAGTCGATATATTTCTGGACCAGCACCCCGAGATCATTTTCATGAAAACATTGTTTCAGATTCTAGTCTCCCAGCTTGTAAGTGTGAAGCATTCTGTGACGTAAATGAACTACTCGACAATTAGCTGCGTTGAAGAAAAGGCGATTTTGGACCAACCATCCATAGATAAATTCGAGGTCACTTTGAAGAGGCATACCGTCTTCTGAGCTACGATCGCGTGTCAAACTTTGATGTCATTGGCATAGCGTGAACTCTTTGACCTGTTTTGGCTTACTAGATTGTTGATAAAGACAAAATTACCGGGGATCTTACTAACGAACCTTGTGGCACACCGCATTCGATGTGACGGGTTTGACATGGATTCACGCACTCTCATCTACAGGCGCCTGTGCGATAGAAAACTGCACTTCCACATAAGGAGTGGGTCTCAATGCCACATCCATGACGTCTGGTGAGAAAGATACGATGGTCCAATTAGTCAAATGCCAGAGTTAACCCCAAGACCTGAACAAGAATCCAAGGATTTATTCCTATCGTCTCGTACAACCAATAGTTTCGTGGTGGACGACTGCTTCTGGCGAAAGCCGTGTCGCCCTTGAGCAATGTGACCAACACCGTAAAGATAATACATGAGTAGGTCGGCAGTGATAGCCTCCACAACTTTGGTAAGAACTGGCAGCGGCGTCACTGGTCGGTAATTAGCTGGTTTGGAGTCACCACCCCGTTTGTAAATGGGAGTTATTATCTCACGTATTCACAACGCCGTAACGTGTCTCTCGTCAAGGCAATGGTGGAACAGCTACGCTCAGGGTTCAGCCAAACCGTCAGCCGCCACAGCAAATGTCTTTGTGCGAATGTCGTCAATTCCGGGACAGGCATGCAGGCGCATAGGTGGCGTATTCCTCAATGCGGTGTCTACCATGAAAGTTATGAGTGAGCACTGGTGGTAGCATCATCGATTCCAGAGATCAAGGAGACGGCGGCAGAAAATGAAACCTTGGCGCATATCTGTTTCAGCACGTTCGACGTGACTTTGCTAGCCCAAATTAGACCACAGCTATCTGAACTGGTGGGACTCTACTTTCCATTTTACGCAAGGTGTTCACGTATTTGAACAAAACACTTCTATTTTAATGACTCTCTTTCAAAGTCTGCCGATATGTAAGTTTTCTCGCGCAGCAGTTGGATAAACTGGTCACGGTGAACAACATGAGCCTTGTAGGTACTTCGAATCAGTTTGGTTTTTATGGTCAAACCATGCCGCTTTCACATCACCATCACGCATTTGTGTGTACTATCCGTATAAACGATGCCATGTTTCTCGAATTGGCAGTCTCGGTTTCCGATGCCCCAATAACCAAGGTGTTAAACTAAATGACGAAACGTCCAAAAACCATGTCCGGTGCACCATTAGTGAGAAAAACCCAGTCGGTCGCTTTAACCATCGTTAAGGTGTCGTGGCTGATTTTGTTGCTTGTCTTTTGAGTTCTGTCCTCGAGGTAATCAGCTTAGCAAGTGCACATGCATAGCAAAGCTACGTGAGCTCTGTGACCTAGAGGAGTAAGTTTTCTCAATCTCTCGATCATGAGTTCTTCATTAAGGAATATCAGCTATATGATGGTGACTGAAAACGTGGGAATCGTCGAGATACCGATGGACCGTAGACTAAACAGACGATGACCGAGCAGGTACGACTGCTTCAGCCTAGGGCACAACAGAAACAGCGCGATTTTCGACATATGAGAAGCAGCTTGGTCAGATGTAATACGAGCAGATGGCTCACACCGGAGTTCAGTTTAAAGATACGCACTGCTGTGTCAGTTGGCCAGCCAAGAAGCATCAACTTACTAGACGAATGGCCAATCAGACGATATTCAGTAGAATTGGGCGCGCAGAACGCGTCCGGCCTAGCACAAAGACAGGAAGACACCTTTAGACAGTGGAAAATGTGATCGGTCGGCCTTAAAGCCAGCTAATGGGTTACGCCTGTCTTCATAGTAACATCACGTTCAGCTGTGGCCAATGGGCAATCATGGGCCGTCGACCGAATTGGTGGACGGACAAGCATGCGCCACCATTCATTCTACCCGGAATCGCATCAATGAAGCTTGAGGTAAACATGGATTCGTTAAGCTCGGATCGGTCTAACAGAAGAACAAACACGAAACTGGATGGAAATAACATCTCAATTCACGAAAAAAGAGCCAGTCATTATACGGACGATAACCAATTTTGGTACATAGTTCATTAAAAAACCGTGATTCTTTTCAGTAACGATTTTTGTCCGCCTCCTAGATTTGTCTTGTTTCCTGGATGTGCGCTCGACTAGGTCCAGCATGGATAGCCTATTTCTCCCCTGATTCCGGTAGTTGGAGTGGCGTGAGCATAAAGCGGTTAGTTGGACACCAGGTCCTGTCGGCTTGATTTGAATTGCCCGTCCGGTGTAGCCTGAGATCCTAGTACATCTAAGTTGTAATCGCCAGCGCCTAGAAGGTAACTGTACTTCTTAGCTCAACACAGCCACCAAGTTGGAGTAAATTTCAGGAGTAGACGATGATGGGCGGTAAACAACACCCACTATGCCAAAGTCGTTCCCTCTCAGCCGTAAGCCACACTAAAAAGAGTCGGGTACTTCGGTTTCCGAATCGTGTACTTGTTCGCAGTGGAAGTTGTTATGAAAGCAGAGAGCTGTCCCATCAATGTTGCTGGCTTGATCATTCCTGACAACCGACATATCAGTTTGCGCAAATTCGACCTCCGTTATCTCACAGCTCAACCTTGTTTCCGTGATTTCGACGCGGTCCCATGCTGCTGACACCCGTCGGAGTCTTAATGCAGCTAATTTGCTGAGTAGGCCTTGGGCATTTTTGTACATTCAAGGGAGCATCTCGGAGGACAGCAGCGTGTTATATGGGATGGATACCGTAAGTGAGCTTGCGCCGATTGATGAAAGTTCGGTAACTAATCGCTTTTCGGAAAACTTGGATGTCTTGAGAAGTCGGGATATATTTTTTTATAAAATTCTCCGGATCCCGGCGGTCGCAAGAGCTTGATTGTGTTCTACCAAATGTTACGACTACAGTTGAAACCGTCACCGCGTCTGATACTACAGTTGGTCTTTTTATTGTGATTCGGTTGTCAATAGAATCTGGTTGTGTTCTTGCTACTTTCAGACGACTTTAAGTTGGTAGACTGCTACTGAACTTCAGCCAATTTTTAGAAAAGTACTTGCCTTTGGTTCAGACTGTAATATCAGTTTCAACAGCCTGGTATCGCATCACTTTTAGTTACGTGAAACGGTGGTCCTTGTCAACAATGTGGCAATAATATTTTAGAGACAAAGGGGCATACGGAGGTAACGGCATTGTTCCAATTCAGGTACCTACGCATCGTCGGAGAAGGAATCTGAAATCTTTGGAATAACATGAGTAAGCACAATGTCCTCAACCTCCTTTTCTCCTTTTTCTTACCGGCTTGTGGGAATCGCTGAACGTTCTTTTCACTGACTATCAACTAGAATGCGTACTTCACTTATGGTGTTGCAGAGTTCATTCGCAGAAAGCAAAACTGTCTCTATCTCAGCTACCAACTTTAGTTTTACCCGAAGTACGTCGGAATGAGAAATTTTTTGTGTTTTTCACATACAGGTGCAGGTTCGTTTGCTGCCGTAGATTTAACTCATTCGCTCGCTAGTTGCCCGACTACTCCTGTTAAACCATCACAAATTTTCAGTGGGACATTTGGACAACAAACAACTGAAATAGCACTACCTAATAGGCGGAACCAGGACGTTTCGGTCGTGATATTGTACCGGTTTGTCTCTATCGGTCTCATCCCAAGACACTTAGTTGGATATGCTTTCGAGCAACTAGTCCAAACTACACCAAGTTAACACATATTTAGACTTACTCTTAACGTGAACCTGATAGCAAAAGGCAGGTAGTTTTAAGGTCACGATTTTTTCGGATGATCAGTCACTGCGGTTTTCCGCATTGACGGTAAGCGTGAGCCAATTTTTAGCTTTATAATTTGCAAACACACATGTAAATGTGTTAGTTGGTCGATCGACGTTAGGCGCTGCTGGTTTGGGACCTAGTAAATATATCAATATGCAAAGCCCAACACAGATTGTGTGATAGTAAATTCCACCACAGCTACGCTGAGTAACACCGATTTGGAAGAAGTTTGGGCTTTGCTGGTTGCTTCGAGAAATCTATATTGAATTGTATCCCATCAGAGAAATTTTGGCTCAGTACTTGAATTGCGCGATTGTTTTCAGTTTTGGATGACGGTCAAACCAGTCAGCAATGGTAATCGTGAGTGATAATTCCACGTATGCTAGCTCACTCTGTAGAGCTATTAAATCCAAGTCAAGTGTTTACTTACAGCGGATAGGCTGCGAGAGATTAGAGAGAATATAGAGACAAATAATCCACACGATCCAGGAGCATGCGCATTACGGGTGCGTGTGAGGCGTTGTTGGATGCATTTGTGGTCAATAACAGTTGCGACGGTGATGAATGCAAGCTTGGAGACAGTCGAATGCTTCCTAATTGAAGCATATGTTGGAGCTTATTATTGTCAATTTTTAGCTTTCCTGGATGTAGAGTTAAAGGATGGAGGAGAATTAGAGCGCCGGCGGTGGTGAAGTTGTGACCTACAGAATATTTGTTAGTCGAGTGATGAAAATTTGGCTTCAAAGTATCTAGAAACCCATACAAGTGTTGGTATTATGCAGAAGAGTCCAGTAACAAGACAGTCCATAAGCAGGTTGATTGTGAAAGGCATTGGTTTAACAGGAACGGTGAGCTGGCTGTACGCACCTAACAAACTCAGAATAGGTTAATGCCCTAGTCCAGGAAGAAGAGAATTGGGAAATCAGTAGTATAATGACAACGAGACTATGAACCAGGTAGAATTGTGCCGATAAGAGAAAAACACGTAATCAACTTCTGCGGATTTAACAAATGTGTATGTATGCAACCTGTTTTGGTCTTACTCTCAATGGGGTATGCGCCTCAACGGTAGGTTTCACGAAATCTACTTGCCTGATCACACAGTTTGCTGAATCGCCGCTGTATCCCATAGCGAAATTTTCGGCGTAGATTCAAGCCAACGCTTAAATCTCTTAGGTCAATTCAACACAAATCTGAAACCGATTACGGCGGTATTTTACAAAGGCAACAATAATATAATGATTCCCCTCGAAAATAACCCAATCAGAATGTGCCCAAATGTTATCAAAATGCTCTCAACGGGGCGATAATATTCGACGTCTGCTGAGGCAAAATAATTCACTCTATATTATCAGAGCTGCTACTACCACAGTCAAGCCGGACGATCAATTACGTACCTAACCCGTGTGACAGTAGCGAATCGAAAGCGTGCAGCGTGGGCAGGCATCTCTCAGCCGTGCGCGCATGAGCTGTAATGTGTCAGCTGACCCCCGTCCACACGCGTGAAAGTAGGGGGGTCCAACTCTTTCGTAAATTGGGCCTCATTTTGTGAAGCAAAAACGTCCAGTCACGCTCCACTGGCTGTCAAGGGGGTGGTGTAGCTCTTTATGTGAGTTATCACACCGACGTATTGAGGACCAGCGTTTTTCAGTCTCTCGACAAATCTGTTGAGGAGCTCGCAGTCTTGATTTGCGCTTCCTCGGTTCAGGTTACGGTTGTGTTAGTGTATAGAAGCCCTATGAGCACCTC
>CALYDF020001972.1:0-27744 GCA_944474145.2 Dicrocoelium dendriticum
AATAGTCGCACCCAGCAAAAAGCAAAGCAGCAGCACGTTAGGTAGAGCAATGCTGGCCAATGTGCTTGATATCCTACAAATCAGCCACCAAAAAATATCAGACGTTTGGAGTCTACAATAACTACATTCGCTTATGTTATCCTATGGCTCATCTGATAATCTTTCAGTACGCAATCCATGCCTTTCCACAGGCAAATTCATGCAAAGTGTTAATAAGTTAACTTGTTAAAAATTCAAGATAACGTGTTGTTTATCCAAGCTTATACAGGCAGTAATTAATTCTCCACCTGAGCGGTTACATACATGCACTATCAGTGAAACAATTATTAGTCATGGGACATTAGTCAATGCGACACCCTGGATGTAAGCACAGGACTTGATGTATGCTTCTATGGGGGACCGATATGCTCTCGCATAGGTTGGCACATTGGTATTAACGGCAAACAGACAGGGATGGGAGTGTCAGTGCTGGAGGTCAGCAACGGTACGCTTGACTGTAACTGGTCAAATTAGGATGAGATTTTTAAACGTTCTCCCTCAGCAACCCATTAACAGACCTTTCGTCGGAAAGTTACCATTGGTTCGTATTCTGACCCAGGCGGTAGCCTGTGTGCCTGTGTCAAATTTCCAGCGCTTGTCCGAGCAGTCAGTAACGTATGAAACGTTCAATATGTGCTCGGTCTAAGGTGCACAGTACCAGTGGCAAATTTAGGCTCCAGGTTAGAATTACCTCTGGTCGAAACAATATACTGAATGAAGGTAAACTTAATAGTATTAATGGTAACAATAATTGACATGTTTCTCATTCAACGAAAACGGTGATAATATTTGGCACAGAACATGCACACACAGGTGGTGTCATTCTCTTGAAATCGCAATATCAATTTAGCTTCATATGATTTCTGCATTTCCAGCAAGGTATTTATCCCATATGTTTGTCTTATGCGATGGTAGGAGAAAAAGATGCAGCTTAAGTACGTTATAGATACTGAGGACGTTACATTGCATGAACTGGTGTTCTTACACCCATTAGACGTTATCTTGGCTTCCACTGAATGGATGTTTAAATGATCTTCCCCTAGAGAAAAACAACCTAATAGTGTCCAGTTTGAGGTAGCTTCCAAATGTATGGCGAAAGGTTGGCGCAATCTCACACGTGCTGTTATTGAATGGCAACCAGTTCCACAGAGAAGCATATTTGGTCGGACAAAGTGACTGCAAACTTGTCTTGCATCGTGGTATAACCGGGGTAAGGTCTTTGTTACCTAGATGTCGCGTGTAATTGTGCTTCAATATTAATGTGAATCGATTACAATGAGTATTGCCATGAATCAGATTGTGCATCATCCTCCAGTTATCGTTTAGTCTTCGCAGCCAATGTGGATCGCGATGAGGTTGCTGTTATCAATTCTGAGAGTTTAGGATCGAAATTTTCCCAATAGTTGCTTAGTAAATAACCGTTGAAGGATTTCTATCGATGTACAAACTGGTTTTCTTATAGTGCCTCACATTTTGATACCATACGCCAGGATAGGGTGCATAAGTATTTTACATATTTCAACTGTGGATTTGAGTGTATGCATCATTTGAGAGGTGTTAGCGAAGGATTGTCTGGCTCGTGCTATCCGGTACCTTACCTGTTTTGAGAACACAAGGGTACAAGGGTGCCTGTTTCCAGGGTCACGGATAGACCGGTGTACACAGATGCGTTCGCTGTTATGTGTGCTTTATATTTCGGATGTCAAACGAACGTGAAAAATGATACTTGCCTGTTGTGCTTGAAACGTCCTCATCCACTTGTCCCACCAGGTCTCAAGCGAATGAATGTATTCTTAGATGAGTTGTAATACATTCGGAAGCTCAACCTCTCGGCAAATGTGAACAACTGTCCTTCCATCAACAAAGTATTACGGCACACCATGTTTATTAACTGCACAGTTATCACTGACACAAAGAAGGGAATTTAATGTACTGAGGGCACACACTTGTTTAATCCCGCTGTTAACTGGACGCAGGGAAGAGCAATAGTCGCCCAAGGTGACCATTTTAGCGGGACCGTTCATGTATGACGCCAGCTAACCCACTAATTTCTTTCGGCCCTCAGAGAACTCTATCTGAATCGGTAAGCGTTCGTGACGTACCTGATGGAATATCCTCTGCATGTGCAGACATAGACAGGATATGGCGCAATTTAAGTCAACGGTGTCCGGTATTTAATTCAGGTATTGCAGCTACTGGAGTGTGTACGATCGTTAGTCAAGGAAGCCCTTTTAGCCCCTGTCCAGCAGCTCCAGTGAGTTGATGAAATTCCCAACGCATAGCGAGTGTTTTGGCTTGGTATGTTATTGTCAGTCTCCTTGTGGAGAGGGTTGATAAATAAAGCACTCCACTGATCTGCGAAGTACTTGGATCCTAGTGAAGCGGCAAAGAGTAACAACAGGAACACTAACATACAAGGCCCTCC
Organism: Dicrocoelium dendriticum; assembly: GCA_944474145.2. Classification (NCBI taxonomy): domain Eukaryota; kingdom Metazoa; phylum Platyhelminthes; class Trematoda; order Plagiorchiida; family Dicrocoeliidae; genus Dicrocoelium; species Dicrocoelium dendriticum. Next base: position 2,465 of record CALYDF020001972.1, read on the forward strand.
CAGTTTCACGGTGGATTTCAGAATTGCGCACGGTTAAATATAATATGTTGCTTGGCGGACATTGCGTAAAGAAATGGTATTTTATGATTTCAGAAGGCTTTGAATACAAATCGGTTTTGGTAGGGTTTTATTGTGGCAACGTTTCGCCCTTGACACAAGAGCTTCTTCAGGCCAGGTGAATCGGTACAAAATTGGCTTAGCTTTTTAATGGGAAGGTTGCAAGACATAACATGAACCATTGGATAATAGTGTTACAGGTCAATAGGTCAAGTGGCCATGCTAGTGAAACAACAAGCAGCGAGCGTTTCTCATTGATCCACGTCACCGGTCGTTCACATGTGAGGCATTCCTTTCTGGCAGCTGCTGATTCACGCTCCGACCTGAGTTCGTCCGCCGACACCTTTTCTGACTGACCGGGTTAACACAGCCCGCCACGCGTTCGATAACTCCACCCCGTCTGTTCTGTTCACACAGTTATTAGTCTTAGTAATCTCGATCGCCTCAGCAATCAACCTTTGGCTTGTTGCTGGTAATCCCCTCTTAAGTATCTCGACATTGTCCCAATCAATCGCGTGTCCTGCCTCTAGCGCATGTACGGCCACCGCTGAATATTTTAGTAGGGCCCTGTATTCAGGCTCATTTCTCGGTGGACGCGAAACGTACCTCTTGTGTTCTGCTATCCTCGTGCGTAGCTCTCTCGCTGTTTGACCTATATACACGTGTTCACAGTCTTTGTAATTGATTTTATAAACACAATTTGTCGTCCTGTCTCTTGGAAGGGGATTCTTCAAACGCACAAGTGCTGAATAGAGCGTTTGACCCTTTCGAAAAACCACTCTTATTTTCTCCCTGTTTAGTACTCGTCTGATTGCTTCTGAGGTTCCCTTTTTATAGGGGATTCCCACTGTCCCAATCCACTCCGTTGTGCGTCGCGGAGGTGGATTTAGAGCTCTCTGCAATTGGCTTTTCACTAACCGCCTCGGATATCCACTGTCTACTAATTTGCTCACCGTCTCCTTACGAGCGACCTTCCTGTCCTCCTCCTCTGTACACAGAGTCTGGGCTCTGTGAAACAGAGAGGATGCGATAGCGGCATAGACTTGTTTTGGATAACCCGAACTGTAATGAAGCACTCCGTCCGTATCTGTCGGCTTGCGATATATCGTCGTCTTTAGCCGTCCACCGTTCCTGTGAACTAGGCAATCGAGGAATGGCAGTGTGCCACTGCAAGATTCTAGTTCCATAGTAAAGTTTATATTTCCATTAATGGAGTTCAGATGATTTAGAAACGCATCCTTCATATCTCGCTTTATAATCACAAACGTATCATCCACGTAGCGCCACCAAATCTTTGGCGAACTACTGGAGTTTGTCAGCGCCCTTCTCTCAAGTCTTCCATATACAGATTTGCCAATACGGGGGATATTGGTGACCCCATGGCAAGTCCCTGTTCCTGAGAGTACAGTCTCGACTTGAAAGTGAAATATGACATATTAAGGCATACTTTAATTCCATCGATTATCTGGTCTACCGTGAGTTTCGTTCGCTGCTCCAGGCTATTGTCCTCAGTAAGACAACGCTGTGCTATACCCAATGCGTCATCTTTGGGCACGTTAGTGAATAGGGAGCTAACGTCGAAACTAACCATTATTTCGTCTGGCGCGATGGCCAGACCTGCTACCTTTCGCGCGAACTCATAAGAGTTCCGTACGAACGTATTTGTTCTCCCTGTTAGAGGTTGCAACAAACCTGCCAAATATCGGGCTAGTTCGTGCGTTGGAGAACCGATACCATCTACAATGGGCCGAACGGGAACTTCGGGCTTATGTATTTTCGGCAGCCCATAGATCCTAGGTGGAATCGTTGATTTCGGATATACGCTATACCATTTACCCGGCCCTAGGTTGTCCTTCACACTTCTCAGGTAGTTTCCTACCTCAGTTTTACACTTATTCATTATGGACGATACGGATTTTTTCTCAATTGCTTCGTAGGGCCCTGCTGCTAAATGCTGTTCCATTTTTTCCACATAATTCGATTTGTTCATTATCACTACGGTCTTGCCTTTATCGGCTTTCGTGATGATGATGGTGGGGTCTTCTCTTAAGGCCTTTAATGCGGTACGCTCCGCTGTTGTAAGATTTGGCTCCCCAGGCTTCTGAAATCTGATGATGTCTACCATCTGTGCACGAATATTCTCAGCTGTTGATAATGGTAATTTCGTCATCACGGTCTCAACGCTAGTAATAATTTCTTCTGCAGTTAGTTTAGACTTATTTACAGCAAAGTTCAAACCCTTTTTCAGTAATATACGTTCCGTCTCACTCAACAACCTACCTGACATATTAACTACATTGTAATAGTTACTGCTAGATTCAGACCTATCTACGAGACTAGTGGTCCTGCTATGCATAGACATCAAATGATTGAACTTACGAATTTGTCTTTCTTTCGCAGCTATCCCTTGCGTTGATTTCACATTGATTTTACATTTAAGCTTAGTGTAATTAAAGCTTCAGTATCAACGGTCATGTAGGTGGAGAAGAAAGAGTTAAGTGCGCATGGATGTCGTCCACCAATTCATTGCTTAAAGAAAAGCGTTTCTCGGTTCTTCGGCGGAGAAAACTAACCAACTAGTTTAATTTACACGTCATTCGTAGGGTTGAGTGATCTTCATGTGGTCTCCCCATCAATTGCAAATGCTGGATTTTAGAGATATGTCGGTGCATCTATGGAATGATTGTAAACTTTCCCATCCATTTTTAGCGCGCGATCGGTTTTTTGGATTTCTGACTCATTGAACGTTCGCCTGCGTTTGATTAAACGTCACCGATTCGTTTTTCTTGTGCAGCACCTGGTGGTTATATTTTTCTGAAACTAATGATAGAAGTGCTACACGGCTGTGCATGCATTCTTGGGGAAAATGAATGTATCCCAATGGCAGGACCGGGTTATTTGACGGAAGGGTTTCCATTTAATACTCCGCTGATGTACTTAGAAGTAGGTACCCATTTAGTGGCCAATTTAACCGTGAAGCTTACAAGTATCATGTTGCGGTCGTTACCATGGAGGTTCTCTGAAACGTCTCTCTGTACACTGGCCATATCCGATGTGAACATCACGTCTAATGTGTTCGTCAACCTAGTTGGCATAGTGACACCCTGTGTCCAACCAACTCTGACTAAATAAATGAAGACTATGTGTATAGACAAGTAGGTCTGAGAAGATCAGTGTATCTACCGTATGTTGAAATCACGTACAAGTATCCTTTGTTTGTGCGTCCATACTGATGCAAAATCGAAAGCTGAGTTGATACGGAAAACCCACATGTTTGATAAATGTTGTGGATTGCTGACAGATGCAAGTAAACCAAGGCTGGTGTGACGGGGGACCAGAGAGAATCAGGGATATTTGCCAGCGGTGGATGCTCAAACGTTCAGTTGTGTATATGTGATGGAGTTAAATAAGGCATCCTCTACTATTCGTTTCACAGCGAGATTTACTATAAGTGGTTAAAGGGGGTTTTGGATTAAATTCTTATATATCTGCGGGATACCGCGCATCGATAATGAGGATTGATTACAGCTCGTTTGACTGTGCAAGCATGTTTAGGAAATAATGTCTGTTGACAAACCATCTGGGGTTAACCAAAAGTAATAAAAAGGAAACATAAATGGTGTAATCATCGTTCGCGTCACTGTTGTGTGAGCCGTTGTAATGGCCAAATATTCGCGCGTTATTTGTGTGGGAGCATTGGAAACGAGTCCATTGCTAATAACCTTGCGGGCAGAGGTAGTATGCCGTCCGCGATCGCCAGTATACCTGGTGAAATTAGAGTGTTGATGTATGAAGTATATATTGCACTTGACTTGGCGCTGACCTTATCTGGTCATGTAAAGAAATTGTAGAGAAGAAGGGTGCACCTATTTGGCATCTGCAGCATGGGTGGAGGGCTAAATGACCGCAGTTCCGTTCATACATTACTCAAGATACATAAATTATTAAGATTGCTACTGCATTATCTCCTGACACAATGATATAATGTCGGTCGCACGAGTGCGTTCCAACACCTTAGCTCGTAATATTACTGTAACCGTTTTCATTAACTGTGCAACTAAATACATGGAAAATGTGCTCCGACTAGCCTGCGGATTATGTACTCCAGGTGCGTATTCATGTTCGTCGCATTCCACATGACCTGAAGCGAAACAGCATAAAGGTGCTTTCTTACGCTCACATGGCTAGCACCGCAGTTGTCGCGTATTCCTACAGTTCATGAACATTGTGACTGAGACGCAAATTTTCATAGTCGTGACGTACTGGAAAAATATTACCGTCCAAGCACTGCGCGTTGTGACGAAACAGATGCTCCTTCAAAGGGAAGTCTGGCGCAGCCGAGCCTAGTTATCACCCAATGGAATACAAATAACAACTTATAACTTGAACACAGGTACTCCAGGCCGGTGATCCATACCAGTGTAGAAGTCACAAGCTGCTCAACAATTTGGATCACTTAAACGCTTAAGAATGCAGCTGAAACTTCTCTATTACATCCAAAGACTTGACTGCTAGCCTCAAGACTTTGTCATTCGCACCCTTGACAAAGAAACATATAACTTTGCTAAAATGCTGTTGTATTGCTAAATGCTACATCATAGCCGAAAGCAGCACGGTAGTGTCAATAACTAGTGGCGGCGCACGAAGTTCACTCGGGTAAGTCAGCGAAATACGGAAACCAGCCAAACGCTGTTCTCTCATTTACCGACGTCATTGCAGCTTGTTGTGGATAATTTACAACGTGCAAGCTACGCTGATAAATGTTGTCATCAGAAAGCGGCGAGATCCTGAAGTCTCGTTGGACGATGCCATTGCCTGCACAACGCATACTGAAAATATATATTTACAGTGCAAGCTACTGCAAAATATGCAGGCACCGCCAATGGTAAAGCGCAATTTTCTGTCATGTCCAGTGTGGATTTAAACAGGAATTGCTTAACTTAGTACCAAACCACATGCTCAGCAGTGTACTACCTACGTCATCGATTGATGGAGGCGATATCTGATTCTACTGCCGTTGTGGACTCCTTTGAATGGCATCGCTATGAACATTTTTTCTAAGAGACGTCAGGCATTCGTTCGTTCCCGGTTTTCGCCTTTACGTTTGATTGTTTTGCTAGGAACTATTCCGGACGTCCATTTACGCGTACAGTAGATGAGACGCTTTGCAGCTCACATGCAGTCGCTTCCACTGAACTTAGCTGGCTAGCTGCCGAAAAGAGGTTACGAAAGGGAGCTCGTTTGTCATTCATTAAAAACTGAATGTGAACCATAGGGCAGTGTACCATGGAGGTTCATAATAAAGGCACATTTAAAATTTGAAGGCGTTGTAAGCTACGTCCTTAACTGTAAATCCGAATAAAGGGTAACAGTTGCTTAGTACAATTAGTGGTAGTTCTGCATACTTGGCAGTGTGCACAAGCACGAAAGTGTCCTTATGTAACGGCTATATGAATGCACGTGGTGTATATTACATACTGATTGTCTCTGCATGCAATCAATTTAATCCACTAAATACAGGTAAACGGCTGACCAAAAGACGCGAAATAGCTTAATTCAGATTATTCTATCGAAATGCTATTCATTCTTTCTCCTTTGACACTGGCAGTTGTTGGTTGTGTGGTTTAGCCTACCGCGCTTGAAATACTAACAGTCGTAGTCAAACCTGACAATCATTCTCTCCGCTTTCAAAGGACCGACGACATAGACAACAGGAGAGGTAATTACTGAATGCCAAACAGAATGCTTATTGTAGTGTCGAAGGTGCACAAAGTGAAACAAGCGTGATCTCGGAAAGATTTGACAGATAACAATGCATGGCGAGCGGGGCTACTCAATGTCCAAGAACAGCACCTTAGGTAAAATCAACGTGCCATGCGAGTTAAACTAAGTAAGGAAACCGGGAGTAATCTATCTAGTAACGTAGTATCAATTACCTGGTTTTGTGAACGAACTCATAATTGTATCGAGAATATAAATTATTTGAACATGTTCGTGTTCGTATGTAGGATTGTGCAAACACGGCTGAGGTTGTAAGCGCAGTCTCCAAATTTGTAGCAGAACCACTGTCATGGACCTGAGACTGCCTGTTACGTGCAAGGGTGAAGTCATTGTGCGTGGTTCGGAACTACTTCGGCCACCCTCCGCCTAGTACACAATGATTCCTAACAGGCCGAATCGCATAGTAGGATAACTATGGGTGGCAACAGTTGTGGACGAAGTCGGTTTCCCTGCACACAGAGGACAACATAAGCAGGCAGCCACGGACGAGAATGACCAACAAAACGGTCCAAAGTTTGAAGGCTGCAACTGTGTAAACGAGACTTGATTGTTTTCTCCAAGTAGGCTAGCACGGTACCCGTGTCCACCAACACACGTAATGTAGCATAAGCTGGCTGTGGCTATGCCTGGGGCTTGAGAACAATCCAAAATATCATCGCGCATCCTCAGTGATTACGTGAAAGGGTTATCTGGAAGACAGGAAAAGGGCTTAGTGGACCTGAGGTGCGGCACGTGACTGGATCGTTATCGGAATACCCCTGCAACGTGTGACTGTCTGAGTGGTGGGATTGTCTGAGTGCTACAGTCTGCGTGTTCGTCCCCAATACGTGCAAAGTACTCAGGAGACTTTGCTGTGCAGCTACTGTGTGTGCGAATTCAGTGCCTATTTATTTCTACTCTCCTTACTTCAGCTGCATCTGAATACCTCAATAACTGATCCTGCCTACCGTTCTTTTCATCTATCACCTACGGTTGCCTGTTAGCTACGCGCTGCTGAAGCGACAATGCCAGTGTCTAAGGAGCAAGAATGAATAGCATTTCGATAGGATACTCTGAAGTCAGCTATTTCGCGTATTTTGGTCAGCCATTTACCTATATTTAGCGGATTGAATACCTTGCATACAGAGACCATCTGGATGTAATGTACACCACGTGCGTTCATCTAGCCACCACAAGAATGACACATTTGTCTTTATACACACTGATTTGCAGGCAGAACTAACATTGATGTCAACCACAGCTGCCATGAAAAGTTGAGGCCTCTAGAAGCAATCCCGGAATGAAATGCCTTCAGTGCACACATCGCTGAGTTTGTCGTTAAACTCAACGCTGATTTGATCTTCTCTGCATCAAACAGACTCCTTCTGCTTTCACTCGCCAATAATGAGCTTCCCAATTTACTTGCTTCCACTACAAGTCAGTTAAGTCAAGTGAACCGGATGCTCTATCGACAGTTACTTCGAAAGAATGCGCAGATGCTATAACAGTACCCGTGATAGAGATGTTAAATCATTACTTAACGAGTGGTTCCATGTGAGATACGTGGAAACCAATCTAAATAACACCGGTGTCTATAAATGGATCTTGGAAAGGTCAGTTGGCTGCGTGCACTTCAGGCAGTGGTAATCTTCTCTAAGCTTTTCAATTCCGAACCTTATTTTTATAAGTTCTCTGGGTCTGGCCGCATCCACACGACGAAATATACATCTGAAGCTAACGACCTAGGATCACGCCATTATCGATAGTTCAATCGTCGCATGGTACAAATTCTGACACTGGCGGGAGCAGATATATATATATATATATATATATATATATATATGGTATTACTAAGCAATTTACGCGGCATCAAAACAGATCTGTAGTGAGCACATGCAGATATGGTACAAGTTTAACAATTTAGCTGCTGCAGCTCACTCCAACTGACGGATGCGGCTCGAGTGACAATTTTCTAGTTTGACAAATTTTACCTGACGTCTGCGGTTTCACTCTACTGCATTTTCCGTAATCCTATATTTTACGGACAAAAATTAAGGAAATCGACTAAAACCTAAACTATGTAGCATTTTCAGCTTGGTATATTCGTACCGATTTTAACACAGTTTCGCGTGACCTATCCCGAATCGTCTCGTATTAGGTTCCAGATTTAGTTGATAAACCAATGTTTCACAATTTATCAACCTAGCGCCAAGCGATCATCATTCCTCCATCCACAGTTGATAGCAGTAGGATTCTGGTCCCGATCGCTCGGTTTAGTCCTTCTAACCGATGCCCCGCGATTTCCCTTTGCACGAGAACCATTCTGACCGTAGTCTGGAGGGCATTGGTGCGAGTGATCCTTTCGAGGTATGCTTTCATGAGAGCAGCAGAGGAAATGTTCTGTTGTCGGCTGAGTGAATAGTGAGCAGTTGCGTTGCAATCAACTCGTGTAAACGACTTAACCATGGCGCCCATTGGATCAGAACAAAATACCACAACTGAAAAATGCGCAACGAGTTCGGGACCAGCGAGCTTTCCAAGTCCCATATTCATAGCGCTTGCGCCCACTCCAGTTGCTATCTTTAAGTCGTATGCTAACTGCTGCCTCCACCTGAGATATTTCTCTCGAAGACTTCAATAACACTTATACTTGGAGCAAACCACATTAGGGACCGTGAAACATTTCTGCTTTCTGTAATTTCGACAAACATGTGCAACTTTCCTTTCAACTCCCGATCGTCCATCTGATTATTCCATCAATAGTACGTTCATTAATCAAAAGAGGGGAATCACAGGGCTACGCTACTCACCCACTCTGCTTATACGCTTTCTATTGACAGCAGCTCAGATAAGCCAATGTTAGTTTCCTGCACTATGAGAATTCTCCTTATTTTTTATTTGTACACCCATTAAAAGACATTGAATACCAATAGTTCCTGATTGACACCCGACAAAATACCCGAAGCAAAACAACAAACAACGATATGCGAAGTTTAGATCAGACCCACGCTCACTGTTTCGTCGTGCGCAATTATCAGAGATGCGGAATTTGATGTGAAAGCCCCCATATGACAGCAAGCATAAAGTGCCAAGATATATATATTTGCAATTTAAAGCATAGGATGGAATTTGGACATTCAGCGTGGCAAACTCGGAATTGCAGCAACGTCGCAAAACATAGAACGCGTTCTTACCAATAACAAATATGCAAAAAGCGAGCACCCATTTGGTGGCAAAGGAAGTGGGAGGAACCGATAAGTACCGATTTATTTGTTAAAATATTGCAAGTTCCTTTTCCAACAATCGAGAAATATTTAAACGGATAACGCATAACATATTAGAAATGATTGCCTCCTTCTTTGTCTCCACAAGGATAGCTGTCATCCGTGTATAGCGATGGTGATATGTACGTATTTTTTGATCGAATTTCCCCCGGGAACTGCAAACATGCTATCACGTTGCAATCCTGATCGTAAATCTTGTAGCTTTCTACGCCTTTAAGCTAAAATTTGAAATGAGTAGTTCACTTGCTTTTGTACTGAAACTACTTTGAATTCAATAATCTTAGGCAAACAATACTGTGACTCATCACCGTTCAATAATCATCCAAAAGCAACTCATAGCAAACCTAACAACTTACCGAAACATCCGGTGCGAATAACACATTTTTATACGTGTATACAGCACCTGCTTCCAGCGGACATCCCTCATCTATATAGTTGCAGATGTTGTCCGTCCCGGGCAATTGTCGTAAACACTTCTTCGACTGTGAATCGCTTATGCAAGCTTGCAGCTTCCCGGAAAGAACCCTTCTTCCTATATGAACACAAATAATAAATGTAAGCGCCATATAAGTTGATATCTGAGCAGTGAAAACAGAGTTCGTGACCGCAAAATAAAAGAAACACTTCAGATCAAGCACCTAACGCTGCGCAGATAAGATGTTTATAGATCAAGGCATGATTTCGCTTTAGTTAAGTGTTATGACAATAAATTAAAGTACAGAGAAGAAGCTGCCAAAGAAAATCACTTAGGCTTGTGTTTCATGGTGTGCAAATTGCGTATTCCTTACCAATGAAATCCCACATCATTACCAGACTAGGCAAAGAGCACAAACTAAAATGATTTTAAAGCGAACCTATATCATATAATATTCCCTTACTTGTTCTGAAGGTGATTTCTTTTCTTGCAAAATTACCTCCTTCACAGACACAAGGTGCCTGGGTGCAATTTGACACGAATGCGCCGACAAGCGTTTTGTCATCAGCTGGAAGCAGTGAAAGCAAAGGAGGACAGATAAACAGTCATCAATTAGTTGTTGGTGTGGGCTGATCTGCATCCTACAATTTGTGAGACTAAACTACTGATATCATTAAACACATAGCTGTACACTCTCAAATTGTTAAAGCACATTATTTGCCTGTGATAAATAAACATGAAACAAGAAGAGGCGTGCTACAATGGTGCACTCACAGCAGTCACTGTAAAATGTATCCGCCTGCAGAACTGCAAATTCAACAATGAGTAGAACAAAAAGCACTCTGCAAATCTTGGCGTCCATTTTCCTTGAGATACATTCTACGCATGTGACAACGTTATTATTTATACTTATTCTCATCCCATTGTATAGCTGAAGGACTGTCGCAAAGTTGGAACACCAGGCGTGAGCGGTGTATTCAAGTTGTCCGCTAAATGGCTCACCATGAAACATATGTCGATCATGTGTATTGTGTAGCATGAAACCAGTGCCGTTGAATTTAAAAACAAAAATGTGGGATATTCTTTCAACGTAAAATTCGATGGTTTGATCAACACCACCATTCCACCTACATTTATGGGAAGTCTATTTTATTAACGTAAAGGCTAAAACAATATGTAAATGCCGCTTTGAGGCGGTGTTTTCGTATTGTCTTGCTCACTTTATTTTCAAATTGCCCTAACCATTAAACCTTTGGTAAATGAAATGCAGATTTGGCATCAAACCCGTAATGCTGACTTGCTACATAGCATGAATATATCAATATACATCTTAATGTAAGCGCCGTTTTCTTTCTGGTCCGCTAGCAATAATCAAGTTCATTTTAATCGATAATCACGTTGCTGTACTGAATCTTCGGTTTGCAGCTTTCGTTGTGTCGAATGGGAGCAGAAACAGTTTTAATGTGCTGAAATAAAAGTGGTTAAGCAATGGTTAGTGAAGTACTGCGGAATACTGCTTAGTAGTCCTTGGTATGCATGGTTGATGATCCAAATCATGCTTTCTCGTCAGGGTACCGACTCAAGTCTATCCAAATGCTCAATCTGTGTTGTAATGTGATACCATGAGGGTAACCACATCACAGTGTCACGGCAGCACAGATTTAGCCGAAATTTATCCTACGCAACAACTTTGCTGCAAGCCCAAGCAAGCTAATCGGATTGAGTCGAGGTTAGATTAGGTATCGATGATGTTTCCCTGGACTTCTGTAAAGCATTCTTCTTCAACTTCTTCAAAGACATGCAATCGGCTATCCTATCCCAACTTGGATGAGCAATGTTTCCATATTTAAAATAAATCAGCATATCCGTACCTCGGGGTATGGACGCACTTGGACATTGAAGTCGCTTACGAGGCACTGCGAACCAGGCCCCTGAAGCCGCACTGATGAAGTTGCCAAGTCAGGCAATGAAACGTCTGCACAATAATCACTCAGCTCGGAAAACAGCTCAAAACTCGCAACCACAAAAGGTTGCTCGACACACCTCGACAAATGCAACAGCTGATAAAAGAACAACACAGCCCTATATCAACAGAATCTCGGGAATTGCAGCAAGGCTTTTATTGCCTTTTGGAATCAAAGATTCACACCAGCCAACGGAAACCATTCGCAGTATACTCTTCAACGTGAAAGCTAAACTTAGGAAAGAGGAAGAAACTGGTGTGGTTTATAACATCTGCTGACGGAACTGCGACAAATACTAGGTGGGACAGACTGGAAGAAAGCTTGGCACAAGGCTACACGAACACAGCCAAGCCACTCGCCCGACGATCAGAACTCCCTGATGTCAGTGCATATGTATGCGGAGAACCATCAATTCCACCTAGAGCATGCCACTATCCTCAGAATTCGCTTACGAGGCACTGCGAACCAGGCCCCTGAAGCCGCACTGGTGGCGTTGTCTAGTCAGGCCACGGAAAGTCTGCACAATAATGACTCAGCTCGGAGAACAGCACAACCCCCCCCCCTCAAGATTTCCATACGCCGTCAAGCGAACATGAGAATCCGCAGCTCCATTGTGGTGAACGTCTGTGATCTGAACTGGGGCCACGTATGTTGCTAGTCCTCATCAGTGGCACTACCTGATAATTGCAGAACACTTGAAGATCTGGCATGACAGCAAGTCAGTAGATGAGCACGCGGCACTGCAAAGGAATCTCGATAGGAGCCATTCCTGGTCATCAGAAAAGCAGTTCCAGTTCAACTTTTGGAGGCGCAAAGCTGTGAGCGCAAGCCAAATGATTATTTATGCAAATCGTCAGTTGCAACGTGCTTCCCAGGAAAACGAAATCCGGGTATTTGTTCAGGATGAACTTGGGTGCTCTAAAAAAGCCGAAACGCTTCGAGAATAGCAAGTAATCATCTGGTCCTCCTAATAAGGACGTTCAGCAATTTCCAGCTCTCTCTGTTGCTGAAAATGCTGAACGACTGCTTTAAGCCCTATGTGAAATAGGCGGTCCAACCTGAAGAAATGTGATGTCAATACACTTGAAACTCCATAAGGAAGGGGGACAAAAATGTCGGAAGTTTTTCTCATCTAAACTGTCAACACTGACTATAAAATCTGTGCTTGTACAGCTGAGAATATCGGCGTCTACAAGTAGGTCTCTTTACTGAACCAACTTCGAAGGAAAACGGCACAAAATCGTAAATTCACAATTTTCCTTTACACCAGCCAACTTAATCTGGAAGTGGATTCTGCGACAATAAAAGTAAAGCGCTTATTCACTGACGATGCTAACTAATCAAGATTGCCGCCGTCTCTGGAGATGTTTTGAGAATTTATTTAACAGAAGCAATTTTGCGAAATTTGACCATTTAGATGTGCTCAAAATAAATGGTCTTTTTAAGCCCCCCAGGGAGTATTTTCCAAGTCCACCTCCGCCAGCTCATGTTCAGTGGTTAACATTGATCGTAGCAAGGTTTGCACGGAATCCATAAAACGGACGCAAACTAAAACCGTTGCGTTGCCGTACTTTATCTAGAAGAATGTGCAGACTATCTCGTGGTGAGCCTAACCGTTTTGTTCAACCATTGTCTTTTGAGTGGTCCAGCACCTGACATTTGGAAATCCGCAATGATAATGAATGTTCCGAAAATCCCCCCTCAAATTTATCGTCCAGCTCCAGTAATTCGTTGGCCTTGAAGATCTTCGCGAAACTATGTGCCTCCGATTTTCCCCCACGCATATGCAGATGATGTAAAACAGTTTACTTATAAACCAAACCGATGCACACTAAATGCGTTGTCGTATAATGAACAGTATGTAGCGTGTACACTAAAGTAAAAATGCAACATGGAAATGGGGAAGTGACGTTATCATCTCGTACATTATTCTTAGCATACCAAAACATGCAGCAATGATTTGTAAATGAACAACCAACACTGTATTCTGCTCATATATAGCTCCGCATTTGTGCTACCAGGGTAGGCTTAAAGTCCCAGTCAGCTGTTTTTGAATGCACAGCGGCGGCCGCTCTCGATCGATAACGATGGCCTCCAATAGCCTAAGCGTGGGAGGTCGCCGATCCCGCAGAAGGACGTAAAGGACTCAGCAGGAATAACTCGGTGTCCGGTGGTAAGCAACTACTTTGAGACCACCGAGGGAGCTCGGTTTCCCGATTCAACCGATTGCATTTTTGCAGACACCATCCGGCTGCGTAACCACTTGGGGTGTTTTCATTGACTCTTAAATGTAAACTTCGTGTCGTGAGCCCAAGGTAGCTATCTCCGAAGCTACTGGTGAATTTATATAGACAGTGGGACATGCATTGCCTCGTGGTCAGTGTATTAGCCGCACACGTAAGCAAAGGTCTTGCCGACGTGGGAAGCCGCAATTCAGCTACGTAGTATGCTCAGTTGGGTGAAGCCCTGATCCATTTTTCGGTGACCTTCATAAGCCAGCCACCTCTGGAGGGCATCTCAATGAAGATTGGATCCTTCGGAAATGTTTGCACAGTGTCTAGCTTGGTTGCTTCACTGACACGCTTAATGAACTGCAACAGGTTAGCGTTGGAATGTAGCGTATTGAAAGGTCAAATCCTTTGTGCTTCTATGGTGTCAGGTGTGCAGATCATTTGGGCCGGATAGAAGAATGCCGGACGAGAGAGCGTTTGTGTTCAATAGGGAAGAAACTCATAAAATGCAGATACGGACCAGTCCAGGTTGCCTTCTTGTACACAGACCATCTGATGGAACCGTCTGGTCGCCGTGTAAACAGTATATATAAATACGGAAGTTAATTATCTTGATCATTATTATGCGTCACCGTAAACTTCGCATAAAATTTGTTGAGTGTCTTGGTCGCATGCGCAATATCAACGTCCGATTCCATAAGTAGTAGTATCTCATTAACATACAGAGTTATACAGAGTCACCGAGCTAATGTTATCCGTTTTCTCTTCAATCCTACCCAATCCTACGCATACATCTGCCAACAACGGACCTAATGGGGTACCTATAACCACGCGATCTACCTGCCGATATGCTTTCAGTTAAAAGTAAAACTTGATGTTCTGCGCGCATAAAATAAACATGTTCTTCAACAATTGTATGGGAAGCTGAAGTCGAATATCATTATTTGAGGTAAACTTGCATAGATAGTCAACATTCGCGTTCACAGGGATGTTAGTGAAGCGGGCCTGAACATCAAGAGGGAACATTCGCGTTCCAGACAAATTAACACGCTCCAAGTAAGAAAGCAATTCGAAAGAGTTTGGATGTTTAGTAATGCGCATTAAATCAGTCGGACAGACTTGAACTCCGTTCCGATCATAAAGGAAATTTTCATTGCTTTAAGTCGTCCAACTGGTTACCCGTTAGTAATTTGTCTTGGACTCAAAAGCGATGGTGTATAAAAGTGTCGAGGCAACCTACTTCTGACTGACCTTCGTTGATCTTATTAGCACATGTAACGAGAGATTTGGTAATGTCTCAGCCGTTTGCACTTGGTCCTTCTCCAGTTTTGTGGCTGTACTGTGTGAAGCTACTGAGGTCGCACTCTGATTATACCAAGCAGCAACGGTTGCATAGGTGGATGGATCTTTACTGTGTTTCGGATTTCGTTGGTCAATCTGAAGAGTGGGTGTTACCGATATTGCAACAGTTTATGCATTGTATAAGAGAATGTGCGCGGTGGGGCTGGGCATGCTTCTATCGGTCGAGATGACGAGTTGGTTATTGATTCCATAGGTTCCTAATACTGTGTGGCCGTGTGAACGGTTGGCCTGTTCCTTTGTTTCGAGGCAGCGATTGTGGGAGCCCGATGAGGTGCAGCATGCGCTACTGTCGCTTCGAGCGAAGCAAATTTTTCATTCAGATGTTCAGTTTCGGCGACTAGGCTGTCCTACTTTGTTAAGGTTAGTATGCATTTTAACAGTGGAATCGGCGTGCACTTCAGAGAGAACCAAAGTGAAGCAGGCGTATTGTAATTTTGATGGCGGTTCTACAGACTTTGACGCATTTCGAATGGTACTGGTCTTGGTAATTTGTACAAACCAAACCCTACCTTTCCTAACCTCACAGATTTGATTAGCACCAAATACTTCGTTTCGATTTATCAACGTTGTGACCCTAAGGGTCGAATGGCCGCTGCTTGTTTTGAGGTTAATCGTCGTATCATCGTCGACCAGCGTTTCGCCGACGACCCTAAGGTCAAGATCAAATTACTGACTAACCCTGTTTTGTGGTAGATTATTATTCCCCACAGGCTAGATTACGGCAGAACAAATCCAAGATGACGGACACAGACGGCAATTGGGCCAATCAATGAGATGTCGGAAATTAGCCCGAAAATATCCAAAAACTTTCCACAGATTGAAAAATAAACCCAAATAATGTTGATGCACAATTCACATAGAGACATGTATAACATAGCACTTCCGAAGGAAAAGTAGAACCAAGCACGGTAATTCAAAATACTGCAGTGTCCGTGGGTATTCTTGGACTCAAGTCATTTGGGTGGTTAGTTATGCGACCAGCATTTGGAATGTTTTCAATGCTTGAATGATATCTAGGGTATCTACGTAGTGGCGCTAACGCCGATACGAATAGAAAGATAGTAGCTAACCCAAACCCATCTGTCAGACAATGGTGATGGCGAAAATGAAACGTAAGCTGTATTCTCCAGGGGTTTACTGCGGCATTAATTAACCAAACAAGCGTTTAAATGCTGCAAATCGTAAAGATGATCGTTGGATCGATCACTTTATTTGCCTTATTTTGATGAAAACATCCACAGTTGGTTGTTTTTCTAGACTTAAACAATAGCCGAAGGAAAACTTGGAGCGGTAGGTAGCACGCTGAAAATGAATTCATTAACGCTGGGTTATTTCAAATTCCCGTTGAAACCACTACATTTGACGTATTAAAGTGTACTAAGCCTTTATCATAATAGTAGGGTTTCAGCAGAATAATTAAATTTATTTAATCCGAATCTAATATCTACTCATAGATACCTTGATTTGCTTGATGCAGATTAAGCATCTGCGGGCAAATGGGACAAACCGCAATTGCGCTATCTCAGAAAGCAGAACAGAACCTGTCAAGCCGACGGGAAGGATACACTCTCATCTGAAGAAACAAAATAGTCCATTATTCTAACTACCGAATGCCGAAAATTGAGAGCTGTATGATGAGCATCCCTCTCGCTCCATCTAAATGCTCAGAATTACACACGTGAACTATAGTCGTTAAAGTTAATTGTCCACATATTACAGTTTTGTACAACGTCAAGTTCAAGTGCAATGCGCTCTCTCTGCCAGTTAAGGTCCAGGAATTCTTTTAATTACGACACCTGTTTTATTGCATTATTGTCTCTGACAAATTGTTTCGCTACTTCACGCTTCGGCTCACACAAAACAAGCTTTTACCGGTGCCCGCGTGTATCGCTTAGTGGAAACACATGAACCAGGTGCTTTAGCTTGGAGACTTCATAGGGGTATAATATCCGGTGCGCCAGAATAAGGTTAGCTAAACTCCGACGATTTGGCATGTTATACTGTCATTCATCGCTCTTCGTACGACATTCCGTGCAAGATGGACATGAGCCTAGTAGGTACATGCTAAACCCACTTCAGTTTTTGCAACTTGTGACCGGTAATCCAACAACAGACAGGCGATCCACACTCTATAATGTTGGTCTTGTGATGACGAAGAATAAGCGAGTGGAAATCTCTTGGCATCAAGTGAGATGTACTTAATCAAATGTTGGTTCCACACAGTTACCAGCTTTTGCAAGATGCGAATGTATGGTATAATACAAATGCTTTTGACTAGACTGCAGTCAGTTGCTATGTGGCTATATGCAGACCTCTACTAATGACAGGGTGATGATTTCCCCATTTGTGCTGAAGGCTTACTGTTCAAACTCGGTGAAGAATGTGTAATGAAATTTGCGATTTTGCGCAATATACGTGGGATCTATCTTGTGCATATATTCCCTTCCATTAAGCCTATTCCGGAAAAATGTTTAATAAGTGTTGGGGATGACTTTGTTCAGCCTATGGTTAAATATTGCAAAAAGTAACTATTATCGAAATTGTAACCATTACAACGCTTTGTACCGATCTCTCTGTCCGTCAGACAAGATAGAACCTATAGTTTACTATTGGCATGGAAGCAAATGTTGATGGCAAGTGTAGTACTTTTCGGAAAGAAAATACCCTAGCTTGAATGTAATATAACTCACAGTCGACCAAGTATGCTAAATGACCGCCGTTTGATTTAGTTATTTGAAGAGGGACATCAATATGTAGCAGTATACTTCCGCCGGATTACAAGCATCGGTCAATCCGCTAAGATTTGTTACAAAGCATAGCCGTCGGTGTATCCCAATAATATGAAAACCATTACATTTGTTTTATAAATGGATAGAAAAAAAGAAAGAAGACCTAGGTGTGCTACCTTGCTAAATTTTTTCTACCATGTGCTATGCATCTTATCGTTTGGACGGAGGCTTTTTCTAAAGAAAAGGCATATGCGTAGATTCCGATTCTGATCTAATAAATTGTCTTATGTTTCAATGAATCGACTGCGCTGCATGTATGACCACCAGCATATATAACGCTATGGTAATGAGATGCGAATTACTCATCTGAGGCTATCTGTGTGCGCTTCTTTCACGAAATGTCACGCTATTTGACTCGATGGTGTTTACATGCCCTAGATTGCTGCAAGAAAGCATTACATCCCTATATCACCATTTAAACGCCTTGATATCAGATCTTAAAAGATTTGGTTGATATATTCATACTAGGTAGCAAGCCAGCATTAGGGGTTAATGCCAAGTCTGCATTTCATTTGCCCAACATTTAATGGTTAAGGAAATGTGAAAATAAAGTGAGCAAGACAATACGAAAACACCGCCTCAAAGCAACATTTACATATTATTTTGGCGTTTACGTAAATAAAATAAACCTCTTTCCTATAACTGCAGGTGGAATGGTGGTGTTGATCAAATAATCGATTTTTACATTGCTAAGAATATCCCACATTTTTGTTTTTAAATTCAGCGGCACTGGTTTCACAATACACAATACACATGATCGACATATATTTCATGGTGAGCCATTTAGCGGACAACTTGAATACGCCGCTCACGCCTGTTGTTCCAACTTTGCGACAGTCCTTCAGCTATACAATGAGATGAGAATAAGTATAAATAATAACGTTGTCATATGCGTAGAATGTACCTCAATGAAAATGGACGCCAAGATTTGCAGAGTGGTTTTTGTTCTACTCATTGTTGAATTTGCAGTTCTGCAGGCGGATACCTTTTACAGTGACTGCTGTGAGTGCACCGGTGTAGCACACCCCTTTTTGTTTCATGTTTATTTATCACGGGCAAATAATATGTTTTAACAATTTGTGAGTGTACAGCTATGAGTTTAATGATATCAGTAGTTTAGTCTCACAAATTGTAGGATGCGGATCAGCCCACATAAACAACTAATTGATGACTGTTTTTCTGTCTTCATTGCTTTCACTGCTTCCAGCTGATGACAAAACGCTTGTCGGCGCATTTGTGTCGAATTGCACCCAGGCGCCTTGTGTCTCCGATGGAGGCACATTTGTAACAAAAGAATTCACCTTTCAACTAAGTAAGTAAATGCTGTTTATGATATGGTGTCTTTTTCAAACCACATATATTTGTGCCATTTGCCTAGACGGGTGATTATGTGGGATGCATATTAATAAATAATACGCATTTTTCATAAAATTAAACATAAGCTGCATTTGTGTTCTTCGAAAAATTTTTCGTTTCTAAGTTGCAATTCTTTATCAAAACACTTAACTAAAGTGAAACAATGCCTTGACCTTATAACCACTTTAGATTTTGGCCATTCGGTAGATGGTCTGCAGTTTTGCTATTTGTTAGGGGTTACAAACTGTTTTCACTGCTTAGAAATCCACTTATACTGTGACAACCTTTTCTCATCATGCTTGTATAGGAAGAAGAGTTCAATCCGGGAAGTTTCAGGTTTGCATAACCGACTCACAGTCGAAGAAGTGTATGCCCCAATTGCCCGGGACGGACAACATCTGTTCATATATAGAAGAAGGGTGTCCGCTGAAAGAAGATGGTGTATACACGTTTAAAAGAACCTTCTTTGTACCCGATGTTGCGGTACGTTGTTAATATTTCCGAGGGTCTCTGTTTGCTTGTTTATCGAGTGCTTAGGAGCCGCAATTTTGTTTTACCTATTGTCATTATATTCGAAGGCACGTAAACTACTCGTTTCCAATTTTAGGGTAAAGGTGAAGAACGCTTCACGTTTTTCGACGCGGATTGCAACGTGATTGCATGCGTGCAGTTCCCAATGGAAATTCGGTCAAAGAATACGTACATACCGCAAATTCTGTACACGGATGACAGCTATCCCTGCGGAGACAAAGCACAAAGCATCATTTACTAATGTATTTTGTCACTTTGTGTTTGATAAGTTCAGCACAACTTTAAAGCAATAAAAGAAAGCTTGCAGCAAATACACTGTTAATTAATCGTTTCCGTCACTACTTTTGTAAGAAAATGGATGTGCGCTGGTTGTAAATTTGTGCTTGGTAACAACGCTTTATGAATATAGGCAATCGAACTAAAAGAGGGTGTTGGTCGCTGTGAAATACGTCTTAGTCAATGCTATGTCAAGTGATATATATATATATATATATATATATATATATGAGAGTGTGTGTGCCGGATTCGAAGGAAGAGTACTGAATCCCTTAGTTTGGTCCCCTTGCCTATTCATCATCATCATCATCACTACACGTTAGCTGGAGGTGGAAAACACCTCAGCTATTGTGCCGCAGTACAAAATAAAGAAAAGGAATACAGTGGCAAGCCCCGCTGAGTCCCCAGTAACGGATGGGCATCGTTCCGGAGAGCTAGCAGCTGGCTGCCCTAAAAAGAGAATCATATTATGCCTAACAGTTGAACTCATGATTGGAGGGGGATACTAAACAGGAGAATGATGGGCAAAGGAAATCACAACACAAACGCCATTGGTGCCGACTCCGAGCCATATCAGCAAGTGTGTCCAACCAAACGTGTTCACCGTCCTTAGGACCCCAGCCAGGCCGTCGGGATGCACCAACCGACGCCAACTTCGAAGTGAGGGTTTTCATTCCTCTCGACCAAGTCATCACTTGACCTCCCCTCCTCTTCTTCCAACCGCACACACAACGCGCAAACAATGCACGTCGCGGGAATTGGTGTGCTGGCATGCTCAACATGTGGACCAGCCATCGGAGCCTGGAGCGTGATATAATGGTGCTGAGCGGTTCACTCGCTCTTCCTGCACCAAATACGCGACGTCGAACACGCTCATTGCTCACGCGGTGTTCACACCAGACATGAGCTAAGCTGCGAAGGCAACGATGATCGAATGTGGCGAGTCTCCTTATGTCAGTCGACCTGATGGGCCAGGTTTCACAACCATATAAGAGAGTAGAACGGACGGCTGCGTTGTAAACTCTGCCTTTCAGGGCGAGAGTAATGTCGCGTCTGCGCCACAGGTGGCGGAGATTGGCAAAAGCACCTCGAGCTTTTGCTTTACGGTTCGTAACCTCATCTTCAATCCCACGGGTGCTAATATAGCTGCCCAGGTACTTGAATTCCTGAACGACTTCTAGCAGATCACCACCAAGCGTTAGCGCAGGGTTGGGTCCATGCCAATCTTGGAGAAGTACTTTGCATTTCGATGGAGCAAAGCATAGCCCAAAACGACTGACAGCCAGTGCTAATCGGTCCAGTGCTCTTTGGCATGTTTGGAGGCTGTCACAGATTAGGGCAATATCGTCTCCATACTCCAAGTCAATAAGTCGCTCACCGCGAAGTAGCTCCACACCATCTAGGTCGTGTCCAGCGAACGCTGTTTCTATGACTTCATCAATAGCGAAGTTGAAGAGGAAAGGTGACAGCGGGCATCCTTGTCTCACGCCGCTGGTGATACTGAAGGGTGGCGAGAGTTTGCCATAAACCCTCACCCTGCCCGAACTATGAGCGTACAGCGCTTTGATGATATTTACATATTTATCAGGCACACCTTTCCTCAACAGACAGTCCCAAAGGGCACATCGATCGACTGAGTCGAAGGCACCTTTTATGTCAAGAAACACGATAACGGTGGGTCGCCAATAAACATGGCGGTGCTCCAACACTTGACGCAATGTGAAGATGTGGTCGATGCAGCCCCGACCTCGACGAAATCCGGCTTGCTCTTCACGAATCTGGCTTTCGCGAGTGCCAATCAGTCTGTGGAGAATGACAGAGGCAAGCAATTTAGAGGCAGTCGAAATCAGACTGATCCCTCTATGATTGCCGCATTCCAAACGGGAGCCTCCCTTGAAAATTGGGACAATGACGGAGCGGTTCCAGTCTGCTGGGACTGTCTCCTGCTCCCAAAGTCTTACTAGCAACTCGTGTAGATCATCTACTAGAGCAGGTCCCCCGAATTTGAAGAGGGCTGGGGGAATTCTATCTGCTCCTGCAATTGCAATAGCCGGATCTCACGTTTGACCTCTGCGCGTGAGTTCGCATCCGAGGAGACGGCCCAAGGAGAAGGGCGCTCAATGCCCGAAGAAGAAAGCGATAGCTCAGGTTTGTTAAATTGCCTTGCAAAGTGTTCGGCTCAAGGCTCCAAACGTTTTAACAAGCTGTGGATCGGCTGCCCACTCTCGTCGCGTATGGTCTCGCTAACACCAGGTTTCCTGCTGCCTGTTTCCCGTATCAGACGGAATAACTTACGATGATTACCCACGGCAGCGGCTGTTTCCATCTCAGAGGCACAATGAGACCACCAGGTTTCGCGGTCCTTCTTTAGGCTAGCACGTAGTTTTACCTTAAGATTTTGCGAGCCTCATTGTATTCGCTTCCAGCCGGAATATGTCGGCGAGCATCCATAAGTTCCATAGACTGTGTAGAGACCCAATGTCCGGTTTGGCAATTTGCTTTGCCACATGAAGACATGCCTGCGGACAGTAACGTTTGACGAATATGCGACCAGTGATCTTCAACGGTGTTTAGTGGGCGCTTACTCAGCCCAGATGTCAGCGCACTATGGTATACATTCAGAACATCTGGCTTCGCCAGCTGGCTGGTATCAATCCGTTCACCTCGACGTTGCGGACGTCCACCGAAACGCACCAGGAGGTCGGCACAGACAAGTGCGTGGTCAGAGTCCACGCTCGTGCTCCAAATCGAGCGACAATATTGGACACAGCCCCTCCAGCGGTAATTGATCGCGATATGATCGATTTGTGTCCATGGTTGGCCCGAGGCTGATGGCCGCCAAGTCACGCTTCTGCGGGTGCTGTGTCGGAAGTTAGCGCTCGCGAGAAAGTGGCGAGTACCTTCACGCAGATGTAGCAATCGCTCACCATTATCATTACGCGAGCCTACACCATGTTGGCCGCCCAGATGAAGCTCATCAGAGGAAAATTTCCGATTTGGGCGTTTAGATCACCAGCCAACACCACAGTATCCGTGCTTCTTCTGTTACGAAGGAGCTCGTGAAGTTGCTGATAGAAATCATCTTTTACCGAATCGGTGTTACAGTTTGTAGGAGCGTAAGCCGCAATGACAAACAGGCAACGTTTGTCCCCGCGCGACTTCGTAGTACGGAAGGAACCAGCTAATCTAACGGCGCACATCCTACTGTTTACTGGGATCCAATCAATCAGGGCAGCTTCAGCCCGGGGACTCAAAACAATGCCGACGCCAGCTTGACCGGCATTTGAAGCTGCATCATCGACAGACAGGCGCAATGAGAATGTGCCGCCAGTGTCACATGTGGGGGATCTCAGGGTAAGTACGGAGCTCGAATCCTGCAGGCGGGTTTCTGATAAACAGCAAATATCGATCGATAGGGTCTCTAATGTGCGGGCAAGTGCTGCCTGTTGGCCAATCTACAGCAAAGTGCGCACGTTGAAGCATGCCAGTCTTAGCGAGACACGAGGACTCCAAAGGGAAACGGATGAACTGACGTTGTCCGCTTGCTTGAACATGAACTTGTCAACTGGATTGGAGCAAGGCCCTGGGATTGTGTGTGATTTGAAATTAGAAGACAAGCGACTACTGAAGAAAGCTGGGGGAGGGCCAATAATTGGGGGACTGAAAATGGGGGGATAAAGTAAAGTTGGAGCGGGACGATAAGGATGAAGAAGCGCAAGAAGGGATATAAGAAGACAGGAAGGCCTGAGCAGTAGCATCTATACCCCTATCCACCCTGCTCGATGCAGCAGATAGGGCGCCGTTTATTATCCTCTGCGACGGCCAGAGCATCAAGAAATTGTTGTAGGAAAGTTTCATTGTATTGCGTGGGCAGAATACTGTCAGGTTGCCCAGGCCTAGACAGGAGAACGATTAGGGTTCTCAACCAAAGCCTTTGGTTCTAAAACCTTACCGCAAGGCAGCGGGTTATGGCACTGGACTGAGAAGCCCGTTTTATGAAATGAGGAGCCACCCCCATCACAACCCCCAACCTGGAGGACCAGGAGGCTGCGTTTGTCTGGCCTCTAACCATTGACCAATCTGGTATGAGTGGCTCTGAAGGTGCAAAAGCACCACCCAGCATAGCTCAATGGATCTCTGAGGCACGCAAACCATCGCAACACGGTAAGGTCCAGCCTCATTGCGATGGTCCCCTAGCACATATTGGGTGTGGTGATCAACACTAATATCTGGAGCACATGTAATCTACAACGCTTCCTCGCCTTATTATGCAGTTTGAAAAATCGGAGTTAAGGCCCAAGAATTTTCGTCGCAAGCCCCCACACGTTGGCCCGTCCGTGTGTAAATTGAATAATCCCGGCAAGTAACTGACTAGCGCTTAACACGCTGACGTTTATACCACATGTTCCGTTCCGATATTATTCACGAGAGCGAGTATAGCTATATTTCCCGCTGTTCATCTGTCAAACTGAACTTTAACGCTCATAGGGAAAGGCAGCTACTATCCAGCTTATCGGTGGAAGGGCAAAGGTACCTGCTACAAGTCAAATTAAAAAGGTCCAATCATCTGTATTGACTTAGAACGAAGTTAGTCCTACTGTGGTGACGCGGTAGTGCTTAAGTAAATATTACAATAAAAAATAACTTTACGCACAGCAGCAATTGAATTGTAGCAAAAACAGTTAAAACATTTTGAGCACTTTGCATAGCTTAATGTAGGACAAGGCGGAGCGGGATTTACTAGATGTATTCTTCCTGTGATCGTGCCATATCGGTTAGCAGAGAATCCGTAATATTACCGCCTTCTAAGGCATGTAGCTGATGACATCTGCAGCACACACTAACGATAAGACATCACTGTATTATTGTATCGCTTATGTGTGCATCCTTCCACCTAGTAACAGTGTTGTAGATATCATTTCCATATTCCTCTATCTGTCTCTATCTACTGGTGATGCCCACACTTCTGACCACATTTATAGCTGCCATTCGGCTTGACGTTTAAATGTTAACGGACTAGCAACAATCGTATTGGTTGCTTATACTCGTACGTGAGATCTTCCAACACTAGTGGAATATGGCTGTTATTCTTACATTCAATCCATACTCGCGCACGTTCGTAGTGTTATTGCTCATGAGGGTAATTGTTTCTCCATCCAGTTTGTGGAAGTCCATACACAAGTGTGAACAAATGTCCAATCGCAACACAGCAGTACTGCATCTCGAACCAGGGAGCTTTGAGAAGTCAAATGATA
>CALYDF020001973.1:0-14299 GCA_944474145.2 Dicrocoelium dendriticum
GAAATCGGCGTCAACGAGAATCATTCATATAGCTGACCTTCAAATCCGTATACCTGATCTTATGGATCCGTAGCGTAATACAACGTTGAATCTGTTTGAACAAAAGACTGTCAAAACAGAATGATGCCGCACCATTTTAGTGCCGATTTTCAAAGTTCTCCGAAGTTCGTAATAAAGCAACCATAGTGGAATAAATCGGATATCAATTGTAGTTAGGATAATACCTCGGTCGTCTTTTATAGATCGAATAGCGCCTGCGAATGGCAGATGCGTGAGCTGCAAGCTGGGTATTCGGGAACTCGAACAGCATCAATCATATCACCCGTTTAAATCTAGTGAAGGAGCACCGCCATAATTATTGGCGACCCACGGTTGTGGCGTTCTTCGACAAAAAGATGCCTTCGAGTTGATGAATCAATGTGCATTTTGTGGTTATCCGATTAAGAAAGTTGTGTCCGAGAAGAATGTGGATGTCATAAATGCTCTGTATGCGCATATTTTGTACAGTGTGGGTGTTTATGGCAAACGTTCGTTTCCTTTAAATACTCCCATTTGCATGAGGCAGTATGCGCTGAAGTGAAAACTGCTGTCCATGACGCAGGGTGACGTGCGAATGGATCAAATCAGTTAGTGACTAATTTGCGGTTAACCCATCACTATCCTACTGCTCGTCACTCAGCATACACTCATTCCACTCGGATTTGTAAGCTTCATACGGTGAATATAAAATTGTCGGAGTGATCCCAGCGCTGCAACATACTATTCACTTTCGTCAACTTGGGCGGACTTGTTATAGACATACAAGAGCGAAACTTATTGACTTTCAGTTTCCTGTCGGATATTTTACTTTCACTCGAAAGAGTATTCCCAGGCTATACGGTTCGACTAAACTCGTGCTCATCCAATATCTTCTTTAGCCGCTATACCATACATTGCAAGCACCAGTTTACCGCTGTCAACCCAAGCACGCAAAATGGTTCGACGCAGCCGCTTTGTGTACAATTTCGCTTGCTCATGTCCAGCATGATGTATTGGGAAAACGACCAAGCGACTCTCCGTTAAGGCTCAAGAGCATAGCCCAGTTTCGCTCTATAACAATGATAGGAAGAACGTAACGGCTGAAGTATCGCCGCACCTAGTAGACTCCGATCACTGCGTCCATTCGCATGACTCATTCACAAAAACCTACTACGCCCCCGGACGTTACACACGGACAGTCAGATGTGGCCTGCTGTCGACAGCAGAGGCGAACGCAATTGGTCTCTATGTGCACAGAAAACAGAAAACAGAAAAACAAAAAACCCTGCCTTGGCCGCAAACCAACGCGACTAACAATGGCAGTCAGTCCACTTCACTGGACTTCGCCACAACCAGACCAATCACGTAGTATTATTTATTAGTTACTCTGCTTCAATGATCGCATTCAAATCCATTGTGTCTGTTCTAGGTTGCTTTATTGTGGTTGTATTAGCCTGATGATGAAGCCCTGAAAACAAGCTTGTTCTCTACTTTCTGTTTCTGATGTCGTTTTCCTGAAATATTTCTCAATTGAAAAACTCTATTTAATGGTATTTTAATTAAACCAGACAGGACACCCGTACAAAGGCCCCAAATTGACACTGTGCCGCTGACACCGAAAAAAATAATTACGCTCTTGGAGCAATTTCAGTCCAACATCCAAAAGACGAGTGCATCCAAGTTGGATACTAGATGCATTGATTTAGACATCGATATTTTAACAGTATTGTCAACTAGCTCCAAAGCCCACCTACGTTGCTCCACCTGAATACCCACTAAACAGTGACCAGAGAAAGCACGTACTCTTATTCCTTACAACGGCATTCCTCATATACAAGCAGTAAATGAAAACCTGTGTTTGAAAATTAGAGCATTGACAACTCGTTGAATATATCACAGCCCAGTTCAAACCAACAAGACGCTTCCAAGAATAGATAAACTGATTTAATTCACAGTTCGTTGTCGCCTAAAGATGACTTCACAAATCCAGGGATCCGTGTCGTTAAAAAACGTGTGGCTACCTAATACTCGGTTGCACCCAAAATTCTCTATCGACCTACCTCCTACAACCACCAGAGCAAACAACCTTCACTTTTGATCAAGACCACTAACAACTGTCTCTTGGCTATGCCTAATTATCATCCCACAATCCACTACAATCTCTGGAAGTGCGCAGATAATGAAAGGACATCGGCCAGTAGGACTCTTTTGCCATCTGATCCTCTCCATGTTGCTTCAAACATTAAAGCAACTTCTGCTAGCAACCATTGTTTAGCGGCGACGGCAATGGACTCGCAGCCATTTCCATCTCACATACATCCAGCGAAGGTTAAAGATTTGTTCCCACTCTCCCACCAAACTTTTCAGATGACAAAGCCAGTTCATTGCCAAACCAACGGCAGCCTAAGCATGATGCATGGGTTAACGTCGTGACGCCCACTACTTCGGTTTCCACACATAACACCCTGCCCTTATCAACAAACGTTCTAATGGCTAACTCGATTGCACCATCCCTGCCATGTGCAACATGCTCGAACCCAAATATTAATTTGATCATGCAACCGAGCTAATTCCCCAATACTTATTACATTTTCTGTGATTGTATTTAATGCTGGATCCATACTCAACATAGGATTATTTGCCTTGAAATATTTCAAAATCGAGTAAAAGAACGACAATTTGAATTTCCCATATAACCGCCGAGAGGACTGCATTCAAAGATGATTTCATTTCTATCCTTTGAAACGCTTCTGAATATGTATCGTGAGTTTGAATGGATATGTTCGATATTTACCCTGAAGTTCTAACACCTTCAGTGACGCTGGTTTTCACTGAGCCAAGCAGAACCTAATGAGAGTATTCGATTTTCAAGTGCCTAAAGATGGCTTAATTTCATCAGCACCAAACAATAAATGTCCTCTAATGCAGGTTCACCTAAATTTATCATACCTCAACTAGATGCTCGAAAATGGCACCCATGAAGTCCCACTTGTAGGTAGAGAAACAAACAATTGTATCTTTCGCTTCATCTCTCTTTCGCATATTTTCAGTATTCTACTAGGCTATGACATCCGGATAATTGGCATTACCTGGTGCGTTTTGAAAGGAGAAACAAAACCATCAGTAACTCTAACTTTTAGTAGAAATCATTGCAATAGTTTATCACACCCAACCAAATTGCATTTCACAATGTCGCGAGACATGCTATTGGCCCACTTCTATGGTTGATGTTCCTGCTCTCTAATTCAACATTTTCGTTTTCTTCTCCGGTTATTCTCTTGGTCAGGAGGAGGCGGATGTCCTGAGATGATGGTGTAAAGCTTCTAAGCAACATGTATACCCACAACAAAAGACAAAATGGTGGATGTCATAAAGGCGCAGAAATTAAACAAGCAGTCTAATATGAATTGCTGAAATCACAATTACTGGCATATGATGCCAACCAGTCTTCTCGGTTTTCAGGCATGCCAAAAATACAACTATGGAAACAAAAGGCTGAGCGGCTTAAGCAACTAGCTCACCAAAAGTTTAATCGTGCAGATGATGAAGGAAATCGGTAGTGGCCAGCGTATTTAAACAATTTAGATATATGGTCAGATGGGGCGTGAGGCTGTGGGTGAAACATCTGAGTACTTCCTGAGTTTGCAGTAAACAAGCGTTTACTTACTTGTCTATTAATCTCTGCAATTCTCCTTTTCAACATTGATTTTTTCGTGTATAGTCACTTACACCCTAAATATACACCTGCAAGTAAAGACCGAAAGGAATGCAACAGAGCTCGCCCAGCATCTTAACCATCTGGCAGCACACAACACATCTGGATTAGGCCAATTCCATAACTAGGCCCAGCAATCTTTAGTCGCCACGCTGGGCCTTAACTCCCTACGATGTGAATACTGTCTATATTATTCTGCTAAATCAACCTGAGTTTGATGATCCACTGGCGTGGCCTACATGTAGTCTTTCCTTCTTGTTGACACTCTTTAACTTGCTATTTAAAAATAGCTCCAACGTTTTAACTCCAGCCTATTAAGTAAAAGTGTGCATTACTAACATGAATCTGTTTCGTGACTTTAACCGCTTCATCCTTTTCATATACCTTCCCCTCCCAAAGCAAACTGCCGTCATCATGAAACTAGTAAGCTGGACCGAAAACAACCAAATGAGAATGCCCACGAACTGGTAGCATATCGCGACAAAAACCCCAAATGAAAACATTCGCAAAAGTATCCTTAATGTAATTTTGTAAAAACCCAAACCATTGACTCCTTCGCATGCCAGAGCATGTTGCACATTTAAATATGTCATGTCCATTTGTAGGCTTGGTTTCTCAGTACCATGAGAAAATATACCTTAGTATGTTAGTTTCGTATGACTACATCATCCACAATAGAGTTAGACATGTATTCCTTTGTGAACGCGCCACGTTATGCACTAGAAAACTTTTGCGAATGGAAAGCATTTTTCTAAACCATTATTTCCAGGATCTGAACTACGGGAAGAAGAAGACTCTGATACGCTATGGGTGAATATATTGCTACGGTCAAATTGCCTGCTGTGTCCTTTTGATATGTGTTATCGATAACCGCACGCACCAAGGGACGTCAAGATAGGCGTGCATCCCACAAGGTTCCATGTTATATCGCACGTGCACACGTTAATAAGATTTCTACGTTACTGGAAGATTAAGATTATCAAATAACTCTTAGCCTTTAGGCAGATTTCTGTAAATCATTTCTTTAATACAGAAAATTAAGCAGGGTCTTTTGCACAGATACATTACGAATTATTTCGGCGAAAAGCTCGGTTAAACTGCCACTGATACTTAGTCAAGTACACAGTTGATGGTTCATTCACTCGGAAACTGTCGGCAAGGCTAATGCTGTCAATTTGTTGCTGATTTAGAACCCAAAACCCCATCCTGCTCTTCTCTGGTCAATACAAGTGTGTTTTGAAGAAGCAGTAGCCGCAGATAATTAAGATTACTGCGTTTGAAATCAGTTTATACCACGGGCTTGTCCGAGTTTTATTGACTGATTTGACTACATTGCCAATGGTTGTATAGTTAACTCAAATAATCTGGTGATATTTAGAAGCAATTTGAAGCAACTACTAGTAGTTCAGAAATAGGGAGTATATGATTTTGGTTGATGACACTTTAGTACTAAGTTCCGAAAGTATGGTGCGCGAGTTTAAATCATCTCCGCTAATATGCTTTTTTGGTGCAGTTTCAACAATTGAGCACCGTTGAGATTGCGTGATTACGTAAATTTTTATTACCATTTATACTGTTTCACTCAGAGCCCTGGTACAGCTACCTCCAATGTATTAGCAGGTTTCAATCCCTTTCATTAGGGCTGGTTAAATTAGTTTCCTTATGCACTCTCTTAAAAATACTTCAACTTTGTTTGAAAAGTCAGTTTTCCAGGCATTTGTGCACAGGCGTTGGCTAACAAGTGCGCTGTTGTCAATTTAACCGCCGTTACATTTTGACATTCTTCTTGCTTGCCTAGATTATTCTTTTGCTCCATATTTTAAATTTGATTACAACGTGCAATTTTGTATTCGTTCGTAGGCAGGAATCCATTAAATATAGCTTTGTCGAATATTATCATGCAGGTTTGAACAGGAGTTGCCATATTTCTTAAATGGTTTAACCAGTACACAGCAGACTAAATGATTAATCCTTAGATATTTCTCTACTAAATATCGTAGGTCACTAAATGTATGTCATAAATGAAGGTCATTTTCTTGCTAACCGGAGAAGAATCAATTGAACGGTTACGCAATGGTCATAGAAAAACTTTCAACTTTTAGATAACGTCCAGAATTGGCATACGTACGGCAGCACCCCACTTGCAAGATATATACATGCATATCATTAAAACAACAGCAGCAGTTTAGTTATAGAGATGGAAAATGCTATGTGCTAGAACATTTGTTGCATGAATTAGCAACATAACTGGCATTATGCTGCAAAATTTAAGAGATTTGTGCTAATATTTTCAGTATCCCTAACAATTATTTCAATGACTTTTCGATCATACCAACATGTTTGCCAATAAAAGACTAAAATAGCATAATGATCTTAACCACGCTAGTTACGTTGACGCATATTGATAACTCTCTGCAATAAACATCCACTAATTGAAGAATATGGATTATTTCTCTTTTCTCGTCTTAGTATTTTCTTTAAACTAAAAGGCACCCGATTACCCTACCTAAATTCCACAAATTCCTTGAATCATAGCACGTAGTAGGTGAAACAAAATGTTGGATTTGTTTTTCTTTTAGAAATACTCAGGACATTATTTCGGTGTAATCGTGGATCCGATGTTTTATCTTATGAAATTCCCCGTAAATTAGATCTAAACATTACGATTATTAACTCCTAGCTAATTGAATCGCACTTTTGGACGAGCAGTATAAAAAGTATCTAAATATGCTCTAACCTGGAATCCAAAACGGTTGGTGATTTGCTCTCTCCAGCGGTAAAATACAGTTTCGTGCGCGCCTCCGATATATAAATAATCAGCAAGGTTGAAATTTTTCGAAAAGTTTCCGGGGGTTACAGGCATCTGCACTTCTGACTCCGTTAATTCCCCTTTATCAATTGTAGTAGCAATTACGTTGTCCTCGACGTTATACCTAAGGCAGAGAATCATTTGATTGCATTTATGTACACAATTTTACGTTTGAGCTTAGTAAAACTATATGGCTTCAATATTTGTTATACTGTTATGACATATCAGCTAACTTCTAAAGGATTTATAAAGGTATAATTTTCAGTAATGAATCGTCCAAGGGCGTTCATTATTAAAATAAAATAGCTAGTTAATCTATTGTAAAATGTATTGAACTTTTGTTTACCAAACCTAACACATCAACAGTAATGCATAACGAGCTTACATGGTGTGGGAACAAAGCCCACCAAGTAATTAATTTTTATTATTATTTTAGGTGACCAAATTAGATAATTTAGGTACCTTCGGTGTGAGATTTTCAACCATGATTTACATTGATATTGCTCACAAGCACATATATTCCACCTGCGTCATTTTGTCAATATCATCATTGTTTATATTATAAGATTCATATTGGTGCTGCTAGAAATTTCCGAAAAAATATTCTGAAATATGCCCTACATAGTATGCAAATCGCTCTGGGACAGCGCCACAAATGTACTTGCCTTATCATCTCAACTTTGTGCCACTTGTTGTCGTTCATTCTGTTAGGCGACAATTGATATCTCTGCAGCCCACTCCCCATATCAAAGCTGAGGAATAATCTAGCTTTATGTAGTTCAAACAGGATAAAGTCACCACTAGACACGTCTGAATTGAAAAGTAGGAGTCCGTTGAGCTGTGTTGTGCGGAAGGCAAATCGTAGACTGAACTTGTCATACAACTGCAGGGAGGGACACATCAAGTATCCAAACGCATCCATGAAAGTGATGATATTTTCAAGGTGCTGATGATTATTAAGTAAATGTGGTGTTCTTCGCTTCGCTGATGAATACAAATCTCCTTCTGATGCAGTGGTGCCATCGGGAAGATGGTGGATGATATCAAGCAGTTCTTCGGTATTTTTCGGCGCTTGAAGTCTGGCGTTTAACTGTGTTGGCAACCGCCGATCTCCTACTACAAAATCCACAAATAACACACGAGTTAATTAAGCGTAGTAAAATAAAACGTACTACAATAAAATGAGAAAAAAACATTTTCGACGAAATCCCCTCTGATATACATGTAAGTTATTTAGTTCACGCCCTTGCTCCTCGCTTAAACAATAAACTGTCATTCCAATCAATTTAGTTACTGATGCACTGCGTGATTCACTCAAACACGCCTCAATGGAATCAAGCTTTGCTGCCTATTGTTCATCATATTATTCATTTAAATTCATGCTGCGAATACAGCCCCCAGAAATGCCTAACGGGAGACAACTGTGAATAATTAAGTGTGTCAGTGAATACAAACTGTATGGTTAATTAACTGCCTCAAGAATGTGCCAGCATATGGTACAGTTAGTTGTATCTGATACAATTTCGCGGTAGACACTTTGTTTTTAGGGGTTATTGTGTAGCTTGGAAATGCATGAGTCGCAGTTAAGGCTAATTTACTAATTACTAATTACTAACTTACTTAATTAATGTTTATAAAATTGCCGTTTCAAATTTTGTTAAACAAGACCACTTCCGCATCTAATCATATTCGAGCTCACAATGCTTTACGTAAGGAATGGTTAATGACTGCACATCCCGACTGACGATTTTGCAATACACCTCACTTTCTAATGTTTCCACTGTGAAAACCGTACGGGGGGATGGGGACGAATAGCATTACTATTTTGAATTGATTTAGTCATGGATTATTAAATTCCGACTAGAAAACAATTTTATTGCTGATTTTTAAGCGATTCGATTGTGTGCGCATGAAAACCTCTAAGCTTGGAGCATGGTTTGAGATGTCGTATCGTTGCGGTTCATCGAAAATGTTATGGTAAAATACTGTAGAAAAACTAGGGCACAAATGGTTGCACACAAAATTTGGATTAAAAGGTATTGTAAGGAGGCTTGCGGATCAGTGAGAAATGTTTTCTCTAGATGTAATTTTGTGTCATCAATAATTATTTATATGACTTCCCAAATTTGTTATTAATTAATCCGCTTTTTCTGAGAGCTTTGTCAGTAGATGTATAATAAATACCATAGAAGAATCAAGCTGAAAGGACATATATTGGAATAAAAACCATAAAACACATGCCATCAACAAAAAATGAACGGGACTTTTCTAATCCATTAGGGGAACGGTCCAGATGAGTGGGCTGATTATGTACTACACTTTGCACAGCATTGGTTATGTAAGCGTCAATGACAGTAATAAATGTAAACTTTTGTACAACAATAGCTGCAGCCATCGCAAACTACATAGATAAGTGCTGAGTCTGGAACACGAATGATATTATACTTTTAATGTTTTGGACTATGTTACACTACTCATCTTATCAGTTCAAACGGTGTTTAATGCGGTGAAATTAATAAGCGCCCCCACAATGTTCGTATATGCTTGTGAATTATTTTTTGTTGATTCTACCCACAGTATATCCCATTATGCTAACGTACGCGCAGGGTAAACTAAAGCCTCAATTTCTTGGAAAGAACATGTATACGATTAATAAAGTAATAACAGTGCCTCCACTGTGAAGTGGTATGCAATAATGCTACCCGTAGCCTGGTAATCTGCGTCTGGCCGCTCACATGGCTTGCCAAGAACATTTGATAGTATCATTTATAAGGATGCACCGATATCAATCAAATTGCATAAAGCCTGACACCATTTTTCGTCTGCTCTGTCATACGCCAAGTATATTCAGATAAGTACGTTAAAGAAAATGCGAACCTTAATAATTCGTTCCTTGTTTACTTGTGGATGGGACAGATAAAGGCTTCTTCTGTTCAGCCAAAGAGGGCACATAATATTAGTTTGAATCACTATAGTATAGACACATATCACTATGGACACCAGCTTTCTACCGATTGTTAAGACTAACATTTAGAGATATCGCACATATGACCTATTTATCAAACCCAATTACACACCGAAAATAACTTCACATACTGGAAAAGTGTATTGGTAGAGAAAGTCAACATATGTAAAGCCTAATTATTCGCTTTACATTTGACATCATATGTTTATGCAAACCATACAGGTATCCTTAATACAGACAGCACCCATGTATGTGAATCTCCTAGCCGTATAAGCCTGAATGCTGCGTAAGTTCATTATAAATGCGAGCACATTATTAATTTGCTCGCCAAAATGACCAAAATTAATAAACTACTTTGCGCATTTCAATAAAATGCTATAAAAGGCAACAAACCAAGATGGAACTACTTGAGAATCAATTAAGCTCAGCGACAAACATACGACAGCAAAGCTTTTGGAAAAGCCTAAACCTCTGCATGACCACTTATTTCCACCTTGATCGATAGCCGTTCCAGCAACTGAGAGGAGCACCCATGCGATCCCCATCTACGGGGCCATTGCAGAAACGGTAATGCAGAAATTGGATCGCATTGCACCCCTATCTATCAGGCCAAAATTCTGAAACCGATACGTGGAATACACATTTCAAGGTCAAACGAAACACAGTACAGTCTACGCACGATTGCCTCAACAGCACATTTGAGGATTTCAAATTAACGATCGAATTGGAGGTAGATAACAAGTTAACATATATTGATGTACTGGTCACTAGGAATACCCACGGATCTCTGTATATGTGCGTATATCGGAAGAAAAAAACATACGGAGCAGATATTAAACTGCCACTGCAACCATCCGATGAATCACAAGAGGAGCTGTATGCAAATCTGTTCAAACGAGTGGAAACGCACTGCAGTACAGTCGAATCACGGAAACAGGAAGCAAAGCACCTATATTGAATGGTTAGAAAGAACGGTTATCCGAGAAATTTTATCAGAAATAGCTTAACCAAGCTAATGTTTCAGCAACAGCAGCAGCAATCACCTGAGCAAGCAAACAATCGGATAATGCTCTCCTACCTCATTACTGTCTCCAAACTAAGAGGATGATTGCTTCAGTCACATGAACTCTCTGTGGCACACAAACTATATACCGCTTTAAGGAAAATGATCACAAGACCCAAAGAAAATGTCCATCAAGCCGATCAATACAATGTCATCTACCACATAAGATGCAGCGAATGCGCTAAAAACTACGTCGGACAAACCGAAGGAAGCATGGCCACGAATCACTGAACACAAGACGACCGTCAGAAGACATGATAAGTACTCATTGGTTTCTGCACATGAAGATCAAGATGACCGCAATTTTGATCTGGAGAATTTAAAGATCCTAGCAAATGGAAGTTCAGAACACGCGAGAGAGCTTTCTTATGCCTGGTACTCTACGATGAATTCAATCAATTGACATATCGAACTAGACACAGTATACACAACACTACTGGCGATCGACCGATAACTCCATCGATTGAATCCGAAATGGTGTGTGATTAGACAACCAGAAGTGACGACAGACTGGCTCACAAGTGCAGGCAGACAAGGCCAAGAAACCCAAGGATTCAAGGTCAAAAGGCATCTGCCCATCAACGAAACTGAACGCGGATCGAAGTTTCAACCACTAGGATTGCTCGTCTCCACGGGCAACCACGGCGGCATAAAAACGCGCCCACACCGCGCTCAGCGCGCTGTCACCGAGGCTCCTCTACGCGACCCTTCTCTACTGCATGCCACTAAGTACGCACTGATGATGTCATCAGGATTGGTGACGAAACTATTGCAACAAAATTGTCAACATCAGCAAACGGTTCATCCGCCATCTGAACTAGCTTATCCAGTCTCCTCCAATATTATAAACCTTTGGTAAA
The DNA here is from genome assembly GCA_944474145.2 of Dicrocoelium dendriticum. NCBI lineage: Eukaryota > Metazoa > Platyhelminthes > Trematoda > Plagiorchiida > Dicrocoeliidae > Dicrocoelium > Dicrocoelium dendriticum. Next base: position 11,431 of record CALYDF020001973.1, read on the forward strand.
AGGTTTTACTAGCATCATTATGCTGTTTAGTTAAAGCCCAATTTAGCTTTCACTTTTTTACGTCAGCATATTTTGTTACCTATAAGTTTAAGTTGTTCGAATACCAGATAATAATTTTTTTGCTATTACTAAAGTCCCACAGCGTATTTCTTGGGTTTATATTAAATTTTGTCTATTTTAATACTGATAAGCAAGAGTAACACACATTCGGAAACCAATTTTAGTTTGGCTTCTGAAATTACAGAAGGAATTTAAACTACCGCAGATTACTTTATTCCTAAAACAAAAGTTTGATATTTTATTTTACATAGATTTCATGTAACGCAAAGCCGAACACTTCAACCTGTTTCCCTAAGAACACTATTAGACACTATAAATAATACCGCTTGCCTTACTTGCCGTGATGCCTTCTAAATATTGTCAGTTGGATTTTTCGCCATCCCTTCTCCTAATTAACATACTTTCGATCATCATTCTCTAAGTTTTTACTCAGTCAAATGCAGTAATTGGCGTGTGGGTATCCACAGCCGCATACTGCAGTCAAAAAATTTAAACTGATTTTTATTTTAGACGTTCTGTCGCGCCAATCTTTATATATTCCTAGAGTTTCAACACAGCCGTCCTCTCATTATATATTCAACGTCACGCCATTGTTTTTTACCCATGAGCGCAAAATTAGCTGGTATTAATGACACACTGTCTTTGTGCTATCCTGGCTAAAAGACCGCATTGGTTGTTCAGCTTGTGAGTAGAGACTGCACACTCAAAAACCGAGGAAACCGCGAAAGTACTGTAGCTTCATGCTACTGATCAACAAAAGCCAGTGTACAAAGTGGCGGTCAAAGCTGAGGCATTTTCATTCGCCTACTTTCAACAATCGAACACCTGGGGCACGTGTTGTCCTTTCTGCGTCGATTAACCAACCCTGTTTTATCGACTGCACGTTGTGAATGAAGACGTACTAAAAATAAAGCAATTCATCTGCCTTGACAAATGTAATCTTATGTAAGTCCGACGTATGCGATTAACTTTTGTCGACGAAACCTGCCAGCAACCGTATTTGCCCCAACTGACTAGGTTGAGAGTTTTGATGAACGAGTTAGTTTAGTTATAGATCCAGATTATGGCTAGCACATGTGACTTCATGTAGCTAAAGTGGTGAACACGTGAGCGGGAAATGATCATCCCCATTGTAAAGGTTCTGTAGTTTCAACTCGAGAGCAAGAGAGCATAATTCGGTTGCTCATACGTTAGACAGATGGTTATCAACTCCACATCTGAGAAGCTTCTGCTACATTCGGAAGATTGTAAACAGGTATGGTGAGCTTTGCCGCTTCGTTAATTTTGGACTACCAAATTTAGTGGACTCTCGAATAGCGATGGTACGTAAATATAATCACCTAGAATATGACCTCAGAAGGTACTCTCGTCTCCGCTCTGTATAATATCGAATACCGTCTTCTCTATGTGATAGTCCAATCGTAATTGACCAAGATTATTTCGGCTCTAGGTTTAACATCCATGTATGTTGTGAGGTTAATGGAGAATTTTGCTGAATCGATAATTTAAACTGGAGCGGCACAACACTTCTACAAACTGACATGGATACATTCAAACCGAATTCCGTAGTTCCCGGACTTACTCGCAACATGTGCGATCATCATCTTCATGACATTTAGGCTCTGAGGCCCATGAAAAAGTTAGACTCTGTTCTTATTCTCAAAACGAAGCTAATGCTGCAGTAATTTATTCCCGTTAGCCAGACTACAATTATTGGAAAACGGAGGTTAACATTTTGACCGAAGCAGAGCACCGATTTGATTAGTCGCTATGCAAAGTACACATGTTGAATAATGCTCGTCAGCTTTAAGTAATGTAACTTGGTATTGTGTAAAAGGTTTGTGTCACTCAAATGTCGCAAATTTGGACAATTCATGCCACATTGATTTGTTAATGCCTATGGTAAATATGCTAGAATCCGATGTAGCCAGTTTGGAAAGTTTCGCAGCTCTGACAAGGGTTAATATAGTCAGTAAAATGTATTCAACGTGCGTAAAAAATCAAGCGTTAGAAGTTCGCTGATCAGCTATCAACTGTCTCAAAGCGCAACCCGAATGGAATGGTTACGTAACAAAGAGATCCCAACGCCCAGTGTGATATACCAATAATTGAGGTATTGCAAGGTATTAAATGTAATATTGAATGTGCGCCTGCATTGGCACCTTACTTCGATATCATCTGCGAATGCACTGGACTCTGCACCTCGCTCATCGTACTCCACAGTATGGTTGACAAAGCAGAAAAATGGCGTCAAAAATTCCTCAGAATTAACAGCACCAATCCTGATGGCTCTGGCGGGCTCCAACGTATGAACATCTAGTCCATATAGACAATAATCATACCTGGTGTGGCCGAATTGTTCAAAAGGTTAGTTACTAGTTTTATTACTGGGCAACTATAAATTTTCAGAAGTAAGAATAATACGAACTGCAGGGTGACAAGTAAAACAAAACAGGGCAGAATGCATAACAACCAGGATATCCAGTGTTATCAAGATGATTGTTCAGGTCAGATGATCTACTGACACAAGAACAAGAAGTCACTGCACATCGAAAACCCGCTGTTGATGAGGCCTTCATGCAGGTATAAAACAAAGATAATTGTGTCGAGCTGATCTAAATGCATTTCAGCAAAGCGTTTTTCCAAGTGACTCAGATTTTCCCGTCCATGCTGAGAGTGTGCGGATTTTTTGCCTCACTGTACCGTTGGATCAGCAGGTTTCTCCTCGGAAGAAAGTGGAGAGTACAAGCTCAAAAACAACTAGCCGGCTGATATCCCTCTACTAGTGACACACCTAAATGCACTGTGC
>CALYDF020001974.1:0-31622 GCA_944474145.2 Dicrocoelium dendriticum
GAAGTCTTACACCCTGTCTTGCCATCGCATGAGCAACTGCATAGGAGATAAAATAAACGGATGGCAGATCAGAAACGGTATTAGACTGCAGGAGCCGGATGCATCCGCAGCTAACAGTAATTGATGAAGTGCGGATCCAAAAATTGCCGGTTGTCAACGGAAGATATAATCAAGTTGCATTGACCGCGAAGGTCGATTAAAGCCGTTAGTAAGTCAGTAGCGGATGAAAGGTAATTAGGAGGAACCGAGTGCAGCTGAGGCGACGCCGAGAACGAGAACCTTAATCTACAACCAAACACTTGACGCCTTAGGGATAGGTCACAACGACAGGAGCAACAGCGGTAAGCCGGAGTGAAGAGGTCACGAACATTCATTTACACCGATGTGGCTGATCCCTTAAAAGAAAAGGATGTATTGGCATTGCGAAATAGAAGGACACGGATTTACATATCGATGTAAGCGTCTCTCTTGCTGCTAGCCAACAACGCAGTTGCTTGTGCGGCCATTCAGAGTTCGCCTATGCGCTGAGCGGTTGGTATTTTGCTACGCTGCAGCGAGTTTGTTTGACTGATACAAAGAGGTACTCTCTTGCAGGAGGAAGCGTACTTAGTCATAGAATCGACCTAGTTATTTAGAGCAAGCTTTCTACATGCTGGTTGCGACATCAATCTTGCAGATTTTGATTTGCCAAATGAACCATTTGTCCTCGAAAAAACACGTTTTGCGACAACTGGGATGTCCTAAAACTTATAGCCTTTGAGGAACCACGTTCGGCACTCCGGGCATTCGACAGAGCTGCAGCCGTGCTGGACCACGTCTCACCGAAGGATATCATTCGTTAGGATCCAAAATTCACTACGTCATTTTAAACAGCTTATTAGCCTTTTCCACTTACCCTACTCACATGAAAGTCTAACGGAACAACTGTTTACTTTTCCCAGTTGCGGCAGCAGTTTCACCTCAAAGTCACAGGGTACGTAACAGGATTTGCTATCTTTCTGTTTGATGGCACATCTTTCTTCGTGGTATTTGCTTGGTCCCTTATTCTTGTTTTCAGCAAAACGTACACACACTTATAAAAGGCTGGGTATGATAGTAATTTTCAGGTTTGCTATTTGATTTGCAAGTTGAATACATGCCTGCTGCCAACAACGGAGAATTATCAAGCAGTCTGGAAGGGTGTGCTGCGCTTACGTATGCGGGGAAATTACAGTCCAAGTATCTAGCAACAAAGCTGAAGGGTGGCTAATAATTGAGGAGTTGAAACAGTTAGGATACAAGGGAACTATGAAAAGTAGGAGAATTAAGAAATGCGCAAGTTAAGTGATATGAATGGGTAAACGCCTGTGCTGCAACAACCTTACCCTTATCCAGCACGCGCGCTGCAGCTTACAGGACAATGCTGCTGCTCCATTGCGACAGGCATAATTTCAACTTATTTTAGCGAATTTCAAAACAACACAACAGGGTGTAAACCTAAACAGTGGCGTAAGGTTTGAGCCAGGTCATGCTATCCGATAGTGGCACAAACCAACAGCATTTTATCGAAAGTATTCCTACCCATTTGTAATCAAAACATTCGCCTTCACTGTTTGCAAATGCTATGTCGTACATAGCTTCTGTACTGTGGAAATCATTACACCTGATAGACAAACACGGTCCTGTGCATTGCTATTAATCTGCATTGCCGCGGCTGACAATTTGCTCCATCGCACATTCGACTTGAAACGTGTGTGGTACTGCACCTGCTTCATGTCTGTTCGTTGTAAGCTATTACCTGTCAGTGGTCGGTTACTTGAACGGGGGCGAGGAACTGCGCACACTCGGCTTGCTCTGATATGTCTAAACGAAAAGCTGGTACTTTACAGGATCGATGATTATATCAATGTGCTCGTGGAATGCTGGGAAGAATGAGAATAGTGTCGTAAAATTTCATCTTACTCATCAATCTTCAAGAATAATGTTTAAGATATTGTTTCTGTTATGGGTGGACAAGATATTTCCCGTTTGACCATACCTAGAAAGAATGAGGACGTTTAGAGACCATAGCCTTCTGTTTAAAACTCAGAATAAACTGCGGCATAATTTTTCACTATGTCTTATTTTACTGACCACTTGCGTTTAAATGGCTTTAAATTGCATGAAGCATAAATCAAGTTGATGTACAATATTTTAAGCATGCTAACCAGTGCACTGTGTTAAGTATATTCTCGTCACCAGGATATTTGAAATTTAATTCTTTAGGGCAAGCTCAACAGCTTTATATTCATAATATCCTTTGAAATAGTTAATCTAATTTCAGTAATGCGTTGTTTGCATCTTGAAAAATAAGTGTCCAACGCTGACATTCCAAAACACCATAACTTATGCAGACAATCAGAGCATGGACAATATTGAATTTAAGTGTTTCTTAAGTTGAAAATTGAAGTAACATTAATATAGCATTTAGAAACTCGGTGAACATGCCTAGCAATCAGGTATTTCAGAAGGCAATAATGAGCCTAATCTAACAGATTCGCATATATCCAAAACTTTGTGTCATTAGACAAAATTAATTTATCAATTGACTGCGTTGGCAATTCAAAGTTAATTGAAGGCAGCTAACCAAAAGTAGCGTACTTCTAGAGTTTTGCTTATGCCGCTTTGTTCTATAGATGTGTCGATTTGAAATACTTTTGTTTGTTTTGCTAGCGATTCGCTTATCCCACGCACAACTCTATTTAGCGCTCTTTGGTTCGGTCATGTGGTCTTGCATTTAGTTGATTGCAATTCGAACGCCTATCAATTTACTTGTAACGCCCCTATAAACAATTTGCTTTTACATGCATAACTTCCGGTGCTGCACTGCTCTGCTGGTTTTTCGGGATACAACAAATCGGCGTCATGCGTTACCAATATTTGTGTAGGCTACGGCTCCCTCGCCGTGCTGTAATAACTCTGCGGCTATCCCAAATGTAGAATGCAGTGAAGACGGGAAACTAAGTTTTTCAGGCTATATTTCTGTGCTAACATTTAATAGTCCAACCGAGACGCTGAAAAACGAGAGTACTTTAGAGCTTTTACGCTTGCAACTCGGCTCATTGGGTCGGCTCATATTTGATGATCTAAAACTGTGTAATTTAGCAACATTGACAGAGGACTTATTGGCCCTCGATAAACATTGGGGTGTTCGAGTGAACACTTATAATTCTGGGTAAAATTTTTCGCAGCTGAAACAAGCATCTAGTGAATCAGTGGATACATTCATTTCCCGTCTTGTTTGCTCTGTTCGTAAGTGTGACTACGATAGTATAATAATAATAATACTAAAAATTCTAAGAAACTATGCTTATACAGCAATTGATTTCTGGCCTCACGGATTAACGGATCAGAGGGTGTTTTAACAGGTAACGCAGCAAAGCTCACATTGGACAGGGTGTGTGAAGTAGCTCGAGCGAAGATCAGAGTCAGGGAACAAAATAAAATTTTCTTCTCTAGTACGGGAGCTACTGACATTGACCGATAGGATTATACACGCTCTCGGACGCGATCCTAAGTTAAAATAATTGTTACCGTTTTGCAAATGCTGTTCATCGTGTAAATAATAAGTCATGTTCTGCAAAGTGTGCAATTTACAGGAATGGAGCCATGATCGGGTCATTTTGCTCGGGTTTGTCGTTGCCGCGCCGTATCTTCAGTTGGTTCTGCATATTATTCTAGAGCTTCTCCGATCACCACTAGGAAATCCATATATGAACTTAATGAATGTGAACATTCACTTTCGTCTCCAAATCAAGATATTGCGTTTCTTTTAAAATGAAAAACAAAATATATTTTATACATAATCATTTATTCTGCGTCACCAATCACATTTGGGTTATTGTGTTATTCCAAAGAGCATTTTGATCAGCAGCTGTAATTCCTTTTGTTTTGTTTCGGGTTCAACGTTCCTTTTAAACAGCAGGAAGCGTATAATAGAAGTGTACCTATCTAAAACTGATAGTAAACGTCTATTTGGACGTAAAGTCATAATCAAATTGAAGGTATCACCAATCAACAGCCGCAAGCCTATATATCCAGCGTCAATTTCATAAAAGGATAGCGGCAAAAGCCTATGGTTTACGGGATACAGCGAGTACATCATCCCAAATGCTTGAAACAGAGAGTGGTAAACGTTTGAAATATTCTGTCAGAGCAAACCTTAGATGTTTACTACGTGTGGCAGATCGGACCGTTGTTATATTTGCTTAAAACCCCTATTGTTTACTAAAATGATAATCATCGTCAATGGGCTCATTGATACTGGGATGCAGATAGTTTAATTGCGCTCTAAATATTGATAAACGAATAGATTACCAAATCGACTGTTATTTTTTAATTTTACAAGCACAACTCAATGGATATATAGTTTAATGTACATAGTATTCAGTACGGCTTTAAATCGGTCAGTTGTACGTCGTACATAAGCATCTTGTTAAACGAAATAAAATAGTAAGCTCTAAGATGCTTCAAATTGCAGTTTGTGAGCGCTGAGAGCTACCACACGATGATCTTCAGATAGCCGTTTAATTCATTGTTTAACTGTTTTTAACACAGTTAAAATTGCAACTAATAGTGTTTCCTTATGCATAGAGAAAAGACACAGATGCCGCTTTAACTGAAACCTGGAGACAATTCAGGCTAGCTTATCGGGGTAAACACAATGAGTTGGTAGCAGGGGGACAATTCACCTCACAATGACGTGTACCGAGCCAGTGGCTTAGTGGTCTCAATCACATTTCGGCAACAGTTAAGGTGCGGGTAACAATCAATAGCAGGTCAGATGGAATGTGCACTGCTGATGTTTCCGTAAGGATAAAATGGTCCTATAACGCTAGCTCGAGTGTGCTTTTGTTATCTAATTAAACCTGTGATGAATATATACGCATGCGATGGAAGTCCCAATAATACTAGCTTGTTAACATTCACCCATGTTCGAAACATTCTGAATCAGTGACATAGTTGTAGGAAATTATGAAAACCGCAAATAATTGCAGTGCATGCAATGATCCAGCAAAGCGGAATATTTTAACCAAGCCAAACAAGAACCCACCGATTGCCACCAAATGCAATAGAGCCCACTGATGTTGTGATGAATGACGTAGGATCTTCCATGGAAATTAAAAATGTTGCATGAAATTACTTCTACAGTAACACTAAACAGTTAATAATGATTTATCCCAATGGAACAATGGTACAATGGAACAATGATTTATTACTGGTACAAAGGCATCGCTTAACAAGTCCCGTGTGATGGAAGTTATTGCGAATATCAATTGCTTAATAAAGTGAAAAGCGTTGTGGTGGACTCACCATAGACTTATGTGGAATAGCAGAGATGTTCGCGTATTAAACGTATAAATCCATAAATCCATTAGTTAAGCATTTGGCAAGACACCGTTTGATTGCGTTTCGTAGCCCCTGGCTAACAAGTCATAAAATGAAATGTAAGTGAGACGATGCATAGTCAACACGTTTTTTAAATATCGCCAGATTAGGAGCAGAGACGACATAATTAGGGAGGGCGTTTTAAGGCTCACACGTGTGGAGGGAACAGAAATTTCTACGGCATTCAAGCCGGCTATTCTGAATTGTCAGTTTCAGAGGGTGATCTCTTAGTTTAGTGTTGTGGTTCAATTCCAGCGGCGGACTGCAAATGTGGTTTGGGTTCTTCAGAATCTGATAAATCATTATGAGATCACCCCGCAAAAACCGATATCGACTGCTGTAGATTCTTAGAGATTTCAGTCTAAGATGATAGGGCAGATGAAAGAGGCCCTTGACGATCTTGGTTGCCCTTCGTTGAGGAATCTCGAGAGCAACATGAAACTGTTTCTGCCACGGCTGCCGCGTCTGAATAGCATATTCCACGAGATATTTCAGCTTGAGGAAAACAAACCTTTGTATTAACGTGTGTGATCAGTACGGTGCAATATGTAATAAGTCGAGTGTCAACGGCCTTTTCTGCAGAATACTCTGCATAATATATGTAGTTATAAAAATGGGTTGTTTGATTACTCTGGCCTAAACAGCTAGCGTTCCATACCCTTTCCGTCATAAGCTCCTCGTTAGACAACATAAGATTGAGAATAATTGTATTGTTCCCTGTCAGGAATCTTTGAGGGCGGGAACTTTGTTGTACAGTGGAAAGCCAAACATTATATTCTGCAATTATCTTTTGAATTGCTCCTCTAGACTAACAGGGGTTTCTAGGGTATGCAGATAAATGTTACTATTCAGTATAATGTGACTGTGTGTGTGGGAGCATAGGAATCTAGGATATTTTTAATTTCTAACCTGGATGAAAGGGACGGTACAAGAAACCTAAAGAATATTTGTCACCATGACGTAGGTGAAAAGGATAACAATGCGCTTTAACGAACTGGATGTATAGTGCTTTGTTTAGATCAAGATGTAGCTCATTGCGGTAATAAAGTATTAAACTGCCTCTTCGATTCGGCCGATCGTTGTACGGTAAAGATAGTAACGTTTGGCTGGCTGTGATAAATTTAAGGACCTCAGCCTCCCTTAACATAATGGGGTCCCGCCATCTTGATCATGACGTATGTAAATCACTTGTTATTTACTGAGAAGTTATTTTGCGTTAGTATAACAACAACAGTTCCTCATATGTCAAAGTCTATTGGTGGACGTCAAATGTGTGTTTAGTTGAAAGCCAACCGATTGTCTGCCGAAAGCTAAACGTTTTTTCGCGTATGACATTTATTCTTGAATTTTGCCAGATTGCATGTTAGCACAGCGCACTCAAAATTGACATGGCGCCGAGTGTCACTGGTTCTATTACAACGCTGTACTGTGAAGGTGTACGTTTTACTGAGGTTGCAGTTTCCAAAGAAGTGTTGCGCGGTCGTGGCTCTACGCTACTCGCAAAAGGCGTATACCTGTTGGTAACCTAGAGTGAAGCTCCAAACAGCTGTCTGACATGACTTCCGCCATTCTTTCGAAGTAATGTACCGCTTTCAATATTTTTGGGTCGACAGGTTGTAGATAGGAGGTGAGTGAATTCTACTTAGTGATAAATGATAACGTGATCTAAAGATAGTGCCCTGCGGACGCTTCACCCTTGCTATCGGCTTTGTATTCTCTCCGTAATAAAGGAATCCTGTAGTCCAGGAACACCATGGACGAACAGGGATTTTCTTCTATTTGTTCGTAGAAGAGCCACCATGGACTATTTTTCTTGTCATGCTATCGCCAAGTTGTATCGGACAGTATGCATTCCCCGCGCTGAGTTGCGAAAATGAATTGCTAATTGTACGTTAGTCTCTGTGTCCTCAGTGGGATTTAATGACACTGGAAGTAACCGAATGTATCCGTAGTGCATGGATGTTGGGTGACTTGTTGCAAGTCTTGAGGTAGTGGACTCAAGCCGAATATAATATAATCAAAAATAAAATTCCACAAGTTGCAATTATGTACCCATTTGAATTTTATTTTTCCACATCCGGAATAAAGTACGATGGTGCACAAGTCAAGGTGTTTCTGTTTAGCATAGGTCGAGTTAAGTGTTGTTGCTTGTACCTTGTGTTGTTTGGCGGGAACGACCGTTAGTACATTGTTGTTCTGTTTAGCAAATATCTGCCTGAATGTTGTGACTGGTAACTGACCTTGTTTGGCGGGCACTAAAATATGTTGTGGAAACGGCGTTGCGTCATTCGGATATGGTCCAAGAACTAGACGTACGTATGCCACGTGTGGCATCTTTATCGTGGCGATCGATTCTTATGTTACGATGAGTTGGACTGCCGGTCTTGTGGCTAAATCCTCAGGTGTGGCATTCAGAGATGAAATAATAGCAGTCAGGCTGAGTGCGACTCGCCCACTTATTTCATTTTATAAAACTGAACATTGTGATTGCTCTAGATATTTATGCAAAGCGGAGAACATCATTAAAGTTTATTTGTCTTTTAGGTGCTAGTTTAGTGACACCAAAACAACCGGGGGTGAAAGCCAAGGACGTAAGCTGTACAAATAATTCTTCTTGCTAACACATCGTGCAAATATTTTCTCTCCATATTTGCGCTTTGGTGGCATCAATTCCATTGAGGGCCGCTGTAGTACTCAAACGCTGCACTTGTCAGCTCACGCGGGGTAGAGTGAGCGTGCTCCTTGCGTGTGTTGTACCTGTTGCAAGCCCTACGTCGGTTAAAGTATGTGAGTGTGTCACGACAGGGATATACGTAACGGACTTTGGCTAGCTTATTGATCCACGATTGTTCCTGTAGGCAAAGCCGTTCAAATTTGTTTGCACTGTGTGGATATCAGCGACCAGTGCCGGCGATGGGCAAATGCCAGTAAACAACAGGTTTGGTCATAGCTTTGTCAGCAATGAACATGGGGATATATTTCTTGGAACAACAGATAATGCGGAGTATCATTGATAGACCAGAGTGACGCAGCCGTTATAGCTGTTGCGAAAACGTTTGCGCATCTAGGTAAAAGCAATTGCATTTGCTGATTAGCAGGCAAGACTTTTGCATCTCATGCGAGAAGTAGATGCGCCGGAGCAAAGAATAATAAGTTTCATATGCATACATTCGATCCCCTTATCCCTGTGAACTTTTCCGTCTCAATATGCTACAAACGCATTTTTGGCTCAGATCTGGTGATGGGTTGGCCAAACCTTTGGAACTTTACGACCGATCCACCGGTGACCAAGCAACTCTCTATGATAATGCCGCACCGCCTTTGCATACTGGGCAAGTGTGCCATATTGAATCTCTAAAGACTAAAGCGAAATTCCGACGTAATCAAGGATACTTGTTAGTGAAAATCCTCTATCTTGTAGCTCCTAGTCACTTTGTCAGAAACAGTTCCCTTACCACTGGCGAAGGTTGCTAGTAAGAGGAATCGAGGTAATGATAATTGCGATAGTTAGTAAACACGAAGTTAACATCATGTGGACAAATGAAGTACGTGAATCTGCCTTGAGAGTAGCGCGTAACACAGCCTAATGAGCTTAAACCGTCTCGTCCATCGCCGTCAAATTTACAGTAAAGTTCGAAGGCGGAGCCTTCACACTGTCAGCCAATTGAGCAAACGAGTGTTTCTCACGCACACATATTGTTCCATTTTCCCCCAGTTTTCAGTCAACACTGAAGCAATATGCGCACAATAAACCATAGCAACAATGTGCTAGTGAAATCAACCGCAATACAGTAAAAACATATTCAAATAAAGTTTATTTAAGCGCATAAAATAAAGAAAAGATATGTTGTAAAAGCCACCAGCAATTTGCTGGCAGAGCAGTACTCGCTAGAGGCCATTAGCTAGTAGGTTCTGCTGTGAAACCAATACTCCGCGACATCCGTTGAAGAAGCTTTGTTTTGGTTCCATTGGCATGCAGCAGCGGAATTAAACAGGAATGCAAGATTCCATTTATAAGCCTGCTGAAAAAAGTGAAGCGATATTTATGTTAATAAAACAAGGCGATTTTTAATTATTTATAAGCATGCAAATTAATAGAACAAGAACAGCATGCATTTTGTCAGAGCCAGCCTTTCACAACGAACCTGATGCTTGCTCGCTGCAGTTGGAATGAAATTGTTGGCAGTAAAGTAGATGTTGACGCATTCAATCCGGAATCCTTAAAAGCATTTAAGCGATTAAACCATTGCATCCTCTTTCACATGCTTCAGTGCTGTGGGATTATTAAGCGAATTATCGGGTAAATAGGCAACCTTCTGATTCAACAACATCTGAATGTGAGAGCATACAGTGACATCTCTGACCCTAATGTAGTTCAGTAACTAGTGACACTGGACCCAGTAATTGGCCAACGGCTGCTACTGATTGCCAGAAGCGATATTGCAAGTGATCACTTCAATCACTTAATCTTCACTGATGATCTCAGTACATGGCGACCCATAAAATATTAGTTGCCAAGTAGCATTGCAGCAGGACCTTGAATGGGTGTACGAATGGGCGGCTCAGACTCCGCTTCATTTCAACACTACAAGTGTAAGATATGGACCATACATCATCAATTCAATTGCAAGCACATGCTGTGTGATCAATCTGTTCAGCGTGTTTTTACTGGATGCGAGCTACGTGTGAGAGTACAAAAGAATCTTGCCTCTTCAACTCAAACCATGTAGGTGTTCAAAGAATAAAATCAATAATTTGGCATTCTTGCGGAGACCGTGCATGCATTTTGACCCATCAGTCTTGTCTCAGATACTAAATCTCTATATTAGACCCTATTCAAAATACGCTGTTCACGCTTTGCATCCGTGGCATAAACAAGATCTCAGCACAGTTTAGCTGTCAAGACGTAAAGCTACCATGTACCTAATTGGTCTGTTTCATCTTCTTTACCAACCGAGGTTTAAAACCCTTGGGGTCGACATTGGACAAATTCTACGCATGCGCGGCGATTTGACGACGGTTTATGTTATCCTAAGCGATCCACTTTATGCCTGTAGTCATATGAGATTGAATCACAATACGATTCTGAGAAGTCACCAGCTAATGGTGACCAAACAGAATAACCAGTTAGATTGTCACTAGAATTTCGTTTCACTTTGCGTGTGACAGACATTGGACGCCATCCCCGCTTGCGTTGTTTCTTTTTGCACATTAACAATATTGAAAAATGTCTCGACGATGCATTCAAACCTTTACATTACGTCGTATAATCCGTTACATCCTGACTTCAACCTAGCATGATAAATCAACGTGTATATTATCACTTTCAGTAAACAGTTTGTAAAACGCTACAATTGGTTTTACGTGTCCCGCCGGCCAAGAAAACTGCACCTGAATGAGCGTAGTCAATTTCCTTGTACATTTTTCTCGCGTATTAAGGGAATTACAACCACATCCATGTGGGTTTCATTGCGCATATTCAAATCATATTACAACGTCCCTTCACACAACATTGCAGTTAATTCGGTTTTTGCTTAAACCGAAGACTCACTTATCCCCTGGCGTTGTTCTCACTCGAAACACACAAGGGCCTTTTCAAGCACCTGCTGGGACCACGTTTATTCCTGGTGTTTATCAACGACCTGGCAAGAGTCATCTCCTCAAATTTCCTGCTTTTCGCCGATGATGTCAATATATGGTGGGCGATTAGTAACAAGCTAGATCAGGATCTGCTCCAACATGACCTAGGTTGCATTTGAGAATTATCAAATAGGAACAAGCTTTAATTAAACACAGCTAAGTGCAAGATGATACTTCTGCGTCACAAGCTGGTGAGCGCTTACAACATCTTGGCGACGTTTTCTCTGGAGCGTGACTTGTGTGTGTTGGTACAGGAAGATCTTGGGTGTAAAAACAAGCAGAGAAGGCGACGAGAACCGGAAATCAACACTTCGGCCTTCTTCGCAGAGCCCTCGGTCGGTTTGAACCCTCAATATTTCACCAAATGCTTAACGTCTACGTGCGCCCTCACGTGGAATATGCTATTCAGACGCGGCAGCCGTGGCAGAAACAGTTTCATGTTGCTCTCGAGATTCCTCAACGGAGGGCAACCAAGATCGTCAAGGGCCTCTTTCATCTGCCCTATCATCTTAGACTGAAATCTCTAAGAATCTACAGCAGTCGATATCGGTTTTTGCGGGGTGATCTCATAATGATTTATCATATTCTGAAGAACCCAAACCACATTTGCAGTCCGCCGCTGGAATTGAACCACAACACTAAACTAAGAGATCACCCTCTGAAAGTGACGATTCAGAATAGCCGGCTTGAATGCCGTAGAAATTTCTGTTCCGTCCACACGTGTGAGCCTTAAAACGCCCTCCCTAATTATGTCGTCTCTGCTCCTAATCTGGCGATATTTAAAAAACGTGTTGACTACGCATCGTCTCACTTACATTTCATTTTATGACTTGTTAGCCATGGGCTACGAAACGCAATCAAACGGTGTCTTGTTAAATGCTTAACTAATGGATTTATGGATTTATACGTTTAATACGCGAACATCTCTGCTATTCCACATAAGTCTATGGTGAGTCCACCACAACGCTTTTCACTTTATTAAGCAATTGATATTCGCAATAACTTCCATCACACGGGACTTGTTAAGCGATGCCTTTGTACCAGTAATAAATCATTGTTCCATTTTACCATTGTTCCATTGGGATAAATCATTATTAACTGTTTAGTGTTACTGTAGAAGTAGTTTCATGCAACATCTTTAATTTCCATGGAAGATCCTACGTCATTCATCACAACATCAGTGGGCTCTATTGCATTTGGTGGCAATCGGTGGGTTCTTGTTTGGTTTGGTTAAAATATTCCGCTTTGCTGGATCATTGCATGCACTGCAATTATCTGCGGTTTTCATAATTTCCTACAACTATGTCACTGATTCAGAATGTTTCGAACATGGGTGAATGTTAACAAGCTAGTATTATTGGGACTTCCATCGCATGCGTAGATATTCATCACATGTTTAATTAGATAACAAAAGCACACTCGAGCTAGCGTTATAGGACCATTTTATCCTTACGGAAACATCAGCAGTGCACATTCCATCTGACCTTTTGTTGTTTGGAACCCGCTATCTGAAGATCATCGTGTGGTAGCTCCCAGCGCTCACAAACTGCAATTTGAAGCAACTTAGGGCTTAATATTTTATTTCGTTTAACAAGATGCTTATGTACGACCTACAACTGACCGATTTATTGCAGTACATAAAGCTATACATTCATCGAGGCCTGCTGGTAAAATTAAAAAATAACAGTTGATTTCGGTAATCTATTCGTGTATCAACATTTAGATCGCAATTAATCTATCTGCATCCCATTATCAGTGAGCCCATCGACGATGTTTATCATTTTCCAAATTAGTAGGGGTTGGAAAGCAAATATGACAACGGTTGAAACTGCTATATTTTGTTCATATCTAGGGCTTGCTCTGACAGAATGTTTCAAACATTTACCACTTTCTGTTTCAAGTATTTGGGATGATGTACTCGCTGTATCCCGTAAACCATAGGCTTTTTTTGCTATCCTTGTGTGATGGGAGTATACACTCGAACGAACGTGCGGTGCCAGCCCAGCAAGGAAGCCGTTAGGCTGCCGCAAGTAAAGGCGGCAGCTGATTGGACGTTCACACGTTTCTCGCAAGCACGCTGATTGGCCAACTGTTGGACGCATTGGAGTAAGTTTTTTGACTGAATCAAACGAAAAATGTCATACATATACAAAAGTCGTTAATTATGGGTGCATCTAGCTGTATATACCGATATGTTTCACTCGCCCTCTGCCTGCGTTTTCACCTGGTCCTTTTGTTTGCAGAATACACGTTTTGTCCCTGATGGACCGAGTTTTCACACCTTGTATTGTGCTTTTGACATGCATTTGTAGCTGTAACCTCAGCAAGGCCAAATCACATATATTTATCATGCGGCAAGTTATGAAGTGAGTGACTTACAACCAACGAAAGGATATGGCGTGGGGCAGTATATTTCGCGGCTGTCTTCTTGCGGCGTTCTTCGTTAAGGTTTATTGTACTTTGTAGCTATGTGTCTGACAAGCCCACACCATTAGCCCACCTAGGGTTATTTAACGGTTAGCGCAGGATCTGTATTCCAGCATATTTTATTAATTAGAAGAGAAGAGGCAAGTGGTGATCTATAGCTTAGTGGTTCATACAATTTTGAGGCTGCAACCCTAAAATAATTTTCACCGTTACCAATACTTAAAATCTGTCTGTTTAGAAAGCTTATTTATTTAAAAGCCTTTGCATATTTTGCTTCAAAATAAAAAAGAATGCTACATTTAGTTAATTACGATTATTCCAATAATAACACCTATGTCTGCGCATCTTTTTATAAATTTGAGAGAAGAGACGGTTTCTATTTCTTAGTCCTAACAATTTCCTTTTAATTTGGCGCAGTTTTGCTACTGCATCTCTTAAGTCGTGCTCCAAATAAATTCCTTCCCATGCTTCTGTTTTCATTATCGCTACTGTCTAAAATCCAATGTTGGTTATTGGGATAAATATTTGCATTGCTTTTCCAGCCATCAATATTTGCTCAAAATATTTCTGATTGTATTTTGTGGACCTGTATGCGTACAACGAATGATCCAGTGGTACCGTGCTTGTTATTTGAAGTATGCAGTGTATTTTTAATTAAGCAAAGCCATGCTATTTCTAATGAAATCCATAGTTTGGTTGCATTGTTTCCATTACATAAATACCTTGCTCTTGTCTTTCGTTTCTAGTTGATATACACCATTGTAATTTTTACTCGTGCCTCAACCCTAATGTCGTGCTGCGAATGCTTAACACGGAATACTGCATAAAACCGACCTCTGTTTCCCAAACCGCGTATGGTACGTATGGTTCAATAATTGATCCATGTCCGCTTTAACGCATTACATGCAGTTCGCAATCATTAAGGTTTGCAACATTCAGTGCACTCAAGTACAGTAAATATCAGACCGGTTTAACCTTTCAGTAAAGTGCCCTTCAGTCTCATATTATATGTTTAATTTGACTTACTTTGGTGTGGCTTTTCATTGACTTTTCACTGAAATGGTTTTCACATCAGTTCAGCTTTAAATACTACTGCAGAAGGTAATTCGTTACTTAGTTGGGGAGCTGGGAATAACCTACGTGGTTACGGGTTAACGATTGGTTTGACTGTCACGTTGATTCCGTTCTATAAGTTGTGGCCGCCTTTTTCCTTCATGCATTCTTCTTCAATAACATCGGGTATGTTTTTAAATTCTTAGTGGGTCTCAAGCGCGAAACTACAATTTCTCACCCACGTTAATGGCATCTCGGTTTGTGGTTAGTTTGGCGACCCAGTCTGTTTAGAAATTTCAGAGAACGGACCATGTTTTTCATTGGTAGGGAAGCTGATTGAAACCATTATTTACTCACGTAATCATTTGGTAGGATTTTAGCTACTTTAATTAGTAGTTGGTCCTACGCGTCATTATTCGAAATTTGCAAACATTACTATTAAATATGTAAATGGATACTTCTGACAAATGTTATTTAAACATTTTAATCCCGATAATTTTAAGTCAACTCAAATATATTTCACAAGTGCACCTATTGTTCATCAGGATGGAGACAGATGATATCAGTTGAACTGTGATTAATTGCCTTGTTTCCTTGTCTCTGGCTTATTGACAAACGCACCCGTAATCCAGACACAAAATTCAAGTGCCCATATCCTCGAGGTCGTAAGAGCGATACTTCCAGAGAGAGGGATAGAGTGACTTAATTTTTAATTGTTCACTTTTCCCAATGTGCTCAATGAACTTGCAACGAATGAACTTAATACCAATTATCTGGCTTCAGTATCCAGTCCCAAAATCCACTTCGGAAGAATGGTTAGGACCTTATATTATCGTAGCGTGCCACAGGGAAATGCGACGGATGAGTGAAATGGATCACAATCATTCAAAGTTAGGCGAACCATATTCCAAATTATTCCCAGACCATCAACATGAAAAAACATGGCCAAAATGACGAAATAAAGCTTTTCACTTGTTCACTAGCCTTACAAAGTAAATACGTGCTAAATTGTCAGGGGACTGGTAGGCCGAAATTAGAAGATCGCAAGCAGTCTGTGCATAATCGGGCAGCATACATAGGTGGTGCATGCATTGAGTCAAATATACAAACAGCCGTTAAGCAAACGGTGCAATTGACCCGAGCAAATATACCATTAATATAAAATAAAAATTTATAATATATAGCGAAATAATGGTTATTAATCTTTGCTGTAAATTTACAAAAATGTAATATATGACATTTCAAAACATGATATACTTACAGGTTTCATGCGGTAATTAGTTAATATTTGAACAACGAAATGAGAAGACGAATATTGGCAGATGCTAGCATTTCGTATTATCTCGTCAGTACCAATACAATAACAGGGAAATCCTTTTATATGTCTTACAGGGCACAGTCAAACCAATCAAATTTATTGTGGTGGTCATTGTTGTCAGATTAGGTCCACGGCGACCGCAGGTTGACAACTAATTGCTTTTGGACACACAAAGCTGGTCTAATTCGGCTTATCGCGACGGCCTCGGCAAATGGTAAAAGGCGTGCATTAGTATGACGTAACTAGATCCGGAAAGCGGATAAGGGATTGACCTGGTGACGAGTCGCCAATATGTGCCTGCCTATGGAGGACGCTGGTGGCTTACGCGAACACGTATCATTGGAGGTGGATTGGGTAACTTCGCGCTGAACCCAGTTTGGTACGTGTTCCTTCACTCGGGAATCTAAAACTCGTTCGGTCCTGCCGATGTAACTGATACCGCAGTCACACACGAATTGGTAGACACAATGGGATTTGGCGCCGACGGGTTCATCTTCCTTTACTGAAGGTAACGGCAACTTTCGGGTTCTGTTGATAATTACCGGCTCCGCAGCACAGTATGTACGCTGAATGGCCGAGACAATCCGTTTGGTTATCCTTTCCGCTGCAGTGTCACCCTTGAATGGGAGCTCAATGTACACCTTCTTCTTAGGGGCTGTCAACACCATCTCCTTGGGCGGTCTAACTTGGCTATGTTTGTCTATGAATCGCTTTGGGTAGCCATTCTCCATAAGTGTCTTAGTGATCAGCTCAAACTCTTCAGCCAGGCAGTCGTTGGAGCAGATACGTCAAGCCCGAGTGAATAATGTTTTTACTAGCGCGCAATTGTGTGCCATCGGTGAGAAGCTAGTGAAGTGCAGATATTGGCCGGACCACGTTGGCTTCCGGATTACAGATGGCTTAATCAGCTCATTATCCATGCGACTCATGAAAATGTCTAGGTACGGAAGGCGCCCATTCGATTCGAATTCAATAGGCACATTCAGGTCGGCGTGAACATTATTAAGTTGATCCACTAACTGTTTGATTTGCATCTTTGTGGAACCGAAAACAAGGATATCATCCACGCATTGTTTGTAATACGGCAGCTGAGAAATCTGTCCACTTAGTTTCCTCTCAAGCATCAGCATGAAAAAATCAGCCCGTACCGGTCCCAACGGACTACCCATAGCTACTCCATTAATTTGGCGATACGTGTTGTGGTCGAATCGGAAAGCGACATTCTCCGTGCAAAGTAACAGGGACTGTCTCGGTAGGTCTGTCGGTATTAGTAGACGGAAATTCTCCTCTTCTATCCGGGTGGCAAATTAAATCAACTTTCTCAAGCAAGGGGACATTAGTAAATAACGATTGGACGTTTACTGAGCACATAACCTTGTCTGCTTGGCTGATTTGGTCTAGGTCTTTGATTATTTCAAGAGTCCTTAATGCTGTGCAAATTGTAGTGCTGCCTTAGTGTTGCAAGGATCCGAACTAACCAACGAGCCAATTTGTGCTGCGGGGAATTTACCATGGACAAAAGGGTCTTAGTGGCATGCACTGCTTGTGAGATTTTGGCAACCCGTATAGCTGTGGTGTCGAGGAACCGCTCGGCTTCAGGTGCTTATAGGTGGTTTCATCAATTACACGATGTAGGAGGAGGGTTTCAAGGTGCCGGGTTATACTTCTGTCAGACATTCTATCTTGTCTCTGCGTTGAAACTTGCTTTCATCACTTACAACGCTTAGCATTTTTGTACGTATCACTCTTGTTCATGACAGCTGCTCCTGAACCTTTGTCCGGCTTTAGTACAACCCCTCCCTTATTGCTCAGATCTCGTAGTGCTTTTAAATGACGGCTTGTAAGCGCACACTTTTCGTTTACCGGTACTATGAGGACTTCATAAGCAATGTCGGTCAGCTTATTCTTGAACAAAACAACTAGTCCTGATGCTGTCAGTTGGTTTAGGAATAAGCTGACCGACAGTGCTTATGAAGTCCTCATGGTACCGGTACACGAAAAGTGTGCGAGTGTGCGAAAGTGTGCGATAAACCGAATTAGACCAGCTTTGTGTGTCCAAAAGCAATTAGTTGTCAACCTGCGGTCGCCGTGGACCTAATCTGACAACAATGACCACCACAACAAATTTGATTGGTTTGACTGTGCCCTATAAGACATATAAAAGAATTTCCCTGTTATTGTATTGGTACTGACGAGATAATACGAAATGCTAGCATCTGCCAATATTCGTCTTCTCATTTCGTTGTTCAAACTACTGAAGGGGACTACCTATTTAATATTTGTTCTGAAATATACATTTAAGAATGCAACTTAGAGAATAGAGCCGGATTTTGAAATTTAATGAGGCAACTCCTTGAGGGTACGTTTGTCTCTAATCACGAATTTACTGAAATTTTCTCTGTCCTAGGTTTATGCGTGTTTATAATATACACATGAACTTTTATATGGTCCTTTTTTAAGCATAACAATAGCGAATGAAATACGTTCAGCTATAATGTTAGAACGACCTATTATTCTAGAGCATTCCTGACAAAAATTAGCATGATCTGCTTATTCACATCATATTGTTTAACTTTCCACTTAAAAGGAAATCAAATTCAAAAACCAAGGCGAATTGGTAACAAACGCAATACTTACAGCATGATACAATTTGATAAGGCATATTAAAATACCGGATGGCAATAAGGCGGTTATGTTTACATAAACGTAATACTCACAATCTGTTGGTTTGCGTTGTATCCAAACACGAACTGACGTAATTGCTACATTCAGTGTGGTTTAATATGTGCGTAACCATAATAATCCGAACATTTATGTGGCATCAATATTGTGTTCATGCGCAGATTCTGCAGATTAAATGGTTTCAAAATTTTGCTGAGTAAACGACTGTCAAGGCAAAGTGTAAATGTGCGCCTGAGAGCATTTTACAAACAAACATGTGTTTAGGTTATCGGTTGGTAACGATTACATAGTTTCGACAGGGAAACCAAGTGGACCCGTGAACATGCCTGCTTATTGCTTTAGGGTGTAATCAGTAAAATTGGATAAAAATTTGTGCTTTTACTTGTTGGTTACACTCCGACGACTGGTTATATGTCTACACAATAGCCGATATATTTTAATTGTTTACCTATTCCCTCTTGGGCAAGCACATGGGACAATGGAACAATGGTATATGACGGGTAAAATAGCATACACTTAAGGAGTCCCGCAGGTTAGCAATAAAAATACTAACAAATTGGCAAACCACATAAGTGGTTGAAGTAAGGAGTGTCAGTGTGATAAAAGGTAGAAGTATAACAGTTTTAGGGGGATAAAGTGGTACGACGCAAAACTGGCTAAGAAATTGTTATCGTTGGTGATGGTAGCAAATAAATATGGAGTACTCACCGGTTCGCACAGATTTACGACCTTGAATTTGGGGTATAAATCCAAAGAGGCTGGTCAGCCTAAATATATACAAGCGTTTTCGTTCATAAAAGAAAGCGCAGGGGGCTCAGTGCGACGTCCAATCGTTTTTTAAACGTATCTAATGTGGGGGCATAAAGAACTGAGTTTGGATGGGCGTTCCAGGGCCCGCAGACCCGGAGGGAGAAATAGGTTCTCCGACAGTCTAGACGACTGTACTGTTGGCTCAGCTTTAAACTGTTACGGCGAAGGTTAGTGTTCGGGCTGAGCTTCAAGAGGTGGCGGCATACGTGACTGGGATCGCTCAATATCTGGTACACTAGTATGAGGTCTCCACGAAGTCGCCGGTACCTTCCGCTGAACACTCCGAGTATCTCCAGTCGTTCCTGGTAAGGAGTGGGGCGCAAGCCCCTGACGATTTTCGTTGCTCGACGCTGTGGGGTCTCAAGCGCTGCAAGGTCACGTTTTAGCCAGGGTTGCCAGGCCTGGATTGCATATTCGACGTGAGGACGCACGTAGGCATTCAGCATCAAAGAGAAGATGGATGGATCCAAAATTCCGAATGCTCTTCGCAGGAGTCCAACGTGCTAATTGCCCCTTTTAGAAGCGGAATCTGACTGTTTGGAACACCCGAGGTCTTCTTGTACCAGCACACCCAAGTCGCGTTCTTGAGTGGTGGCCTTCAGATCGTGTGCCCCAAGCTTGTAGACGTGGACTTGTCGATGGCGGATATGAACAACGCGACATTTGTTCACATTAGACGGCAGGGCGTTTCTCACCGATCAATTCCAGGCCTCATTCAAGTCACGCTGTAGGACTTCATGGTCGTCCGATCGTCTTATCGCCAGCCAAACCTTGAGGTCGTCCGCGAAGAGTATGAATTTCGACGTAATAACTCTTACTAGATCATTAATGAAAAGCAGGAACAAACGAGGCCCAAGTACCGAACCCTGCGGTACGCTGCATCCCACTCGAATCGGATCGGAAAAGGATGATCGAACTCTAACTTCTAACTGCCGTTCAGAGAGAAAGTTACCGATCCATCCTAACAACGGGTCTCCGATACCGTACTGTTGGAGTTTAATGAGCAGGATTCGATGATCCAGGCGATCGAAGGCTTTCGAAAAGTCCAAGAATGCAACATCGACTCCTGTTCCCTCATCGACAGTTTCGGTCCAGTTGTCACGAGCTATCAGCAGATTCGTCGTACATGAACGATGTTGACGAAACCCATGCTGTTCTGGCGCAATTATGCCGTAGTTTTCCAAGTATCCCATTAACACATATGCTATCACCGCTTCCATGACTTTGGCGATTACAGGCAGAAGCGTTACGGGGCGGTAATTGGCAGGATCCGATCGATTTCCTGCTTTGTATATGGGCGTTATTACACCTTGTTTCCACCTCGAAGGTATGATGTTCTCATCGAAACAGCGCTGAAAAAATGCGGTTAGTGGTTTGGCCAAGTGCATGGCAGCTACCTGTAATGTTTTCGGGTGAATGTTATCGGCCCCGGGAGAGCTGCGTGGACGCAAGGATAGCAGCTTTTGCAGCACCATTTCTGCAGTGAACGTGACGTTGGATAAAACGGACGGTGGGGTAACTAGTGGCGGAATATACGTCGAGGCTTTTACACCTTGGAAGATTGGGGAGTACTGGGCCCGTAATGCGTTGGCCGCCTCTTTCGCAGTATGTGTATACCCATTGGTCGTATTACATGGTGGGATTCCCCGTTGCACCTTGCGAAGTCCATTCACATTTTTGTAAAGAAGCTTTTTGTTCGAACAGAATCGTTTGGCTAGCTCCTGCTGATGCGTTTTCTTGTCTTCGCGAACCAAAAGCACACAGTAGTTGTGATGCGAAACGTATTCCGTCCAGTTTTCTGCACTGGGGTTGCTTTTATACGTGCGCCATGCCCGATCCCTTAGAGTCATGCATTTTCGCGTCCGGCTTTGCAAGAATGATTTCGCTGTGCGGCGATGTGGGGAAACTTCTGGTGTTGGGGCTTCTATGACTAGTGACGTGATGATGTTCGCAAATGTCTCCCAGGCTAGTTCTGGGGTGCAGTTGGCTAGAAACGTCCAACTGGTATTCTCAACTAGAGCAGACAGAACGTGGTAATGGGTAAAATGTTGCCTAGTTTCGAGCTCCGCAGCTGGATATTCGGCGTAGCAGATGTAATCGAACTGCAAAGTCACGTGATCGTTACTGCCCAAAGGACTGCACACCTTTAGTCCATCGACCATGAGCTCTTCGTTAGTGAGCACTAGATCTAATATCGATGGGTTGTTTCCTGTTCTGAACCTGGTTGGAACGGTGACGTGGTTATACAAGAAGGTGCTAGAGAGTAGCTCTTGCAAATATGCCTTGAACACTTCTGTCTCGGATGCTGGATTTTCCAAGTCATGGGTGTTGAAATCTCCTGCAACGAGGATGTGGCTGTACTTCTGATTAAGCACGGAGCGAAAAGCGGAGATAAGTCTGTTGTCCCTTTCTGGAGTGGATTTCGGTGGTCGGTAAACCACAGAGAGAAGGCATACGTCGTTGCGTTCCAACCACAGTTTGCACCAAAGGACGTCGGTGACACAAGTCTGGGGATCGTCTATGAGCTCACAACGAAGGTTCGTTCGGAAATAAATGAGCACGCCACCGCCCTTGCCCGTTCTGTCGTTCCGGAGAAGTGACATACACGGTATGGCAACCTCAGCGTCTGTGATTTCGCCGCTCAGCCAGGTTTCGGCGATCATTATGATGTCTCGAGGCTCCGAAGCCAAACGGTGACGGAGTTATACCACTTTACTTATGAGGCCTTGTGCATTAGTATACATGCAGGAAAGTGCTTTTGTAACCAAGAGTGAGCTAGCACAGGTTGTGGTAGAAATGTAGTTTGTGCCGACCGTTAACGGGTCGGCCATTAACCGTTTTTTTGTGGTGACGTTTGCCTTTGAGTTTGCTTTCGGTTAGACGACTGATCGCGGCCCCCTGGGCCCTGCTGGTCCCCCGTGTTCAGCCGTGTTTCGTGGGAAATTGCGGTTGTCGATAAATCCATGCCTTCACAAAGTTGCATGAGTGGATGGTTCAACAATGTGATCGCTCCCCGTGAGTCGTTGGTAATCCGTGGCAGCGTACCTGATGCCTTTAACCGAATTTCCGCTGGCAGCTTCATGCGGAATTTGGACCAGTTTTCCAAGGCGAGCGGTAACATAAACTCAGATTGAAGCACCACCTTCATAAGTCTGGGACCGTTCCCTTTGTATTTGGGTGAAAATGGAATCCTGGTCAACCGCTTAGCGATGATATTATTGAGGGAGATTTCGTGGCGGATGTAACTCTATTGCTCCCGGTCATGTGCATCCGCTGCATCAGAGGTTGAGTTTTGGAGCTCAGGAACCCCGTACACAATTATCGCCCGTTTCGCCTCAGCTTTACGAACTTCCTTACGGTTGCTCAGCTTTTTCGGACGTTCGTTCCAGGGGATATCAGGAAGTATGCGCGCCTCGAGTGATGAATGACGAAGCCTGTTGGGCGATAGTAGAACTGCCTCTGTGACCTTGGTGGAGTTTAGTGTCACCCGGAGAAGTCGGGGTTCACCTTAGTGCGCTGAATTTGGATGACGTGTGACTCGTCTCAGCATTGCAGCTTCAACCGAAATGTCAATCGCAGTACATATAGACTTCCACTGATTACGATCATCCAGCAGCTTCCCCTTTAAGGTACTCGCCTGTGATTCAGGAACATTTGTACAAACAACGGTTAACGCGCCTTGGCTCCTTGCGTTGGATGCAGATTTGCCATGACTTAAAGACACGGTGTGAAACGGATTGTTTGGTTATCGGAGTCTGGTCAACTTACTGTTGCTTGGTGAGGCCACCGGAGTCGGAGGTAATTTAGCCGGTGTATGCATGGAGGCGACTGAGGCGTATGACGCCCGACATTTCTCTACGGCGGAAGAGGTTTGCCCCGGAGCTTCCGCGGTTGCTGTTGAATGAAGGTGGGGCGTGTGACTCAAATGTGTGGACATCAGTACTCTGGAAGTTCGTCCGCTTTTGGGAGTTGAATGTGGCAGGGGATTTGGAGAAACTGAGGCTGCAGCGCGGATTGAGCGTCTAGCCCTTTCTTTCGGCCTCGAGGTGGAGCTTTCTTTGACCGACTGTGTTACAATCATGGCCATATGCGCGGCCAGTGGTGCAAGCCTGGCGTTCAAAGTATCGCACCTTTCCATGAGTTCACATAAACAACCGACCACTGGAGTTAACTGGCTACGATGACAACTGAAGCAACGGAATGTTTCGCATATCGTGGACATAACTTTCGTTTAGATTACACCATTGTCATTTTAGTTTAAGCCATAGTTAAGTGGTTGACAATAACCAGAACAAAATGAAACCAGCGGAAGCGTGATCGGAATTTTAGAGGAACTCAGTTTTATGTGAGACTTCAGTAATAAACCACTGGTAGCTAACCGTTTTACACAAAAAGTTATTTATTATGACTTACGATTGTAGATAGGGCGTTGCACGTATAAATTCAAAGTATCCTAATATTCAGCCAGCTACAAGCTGCAATTATAGCAGCCCATGAGTAAGGCAACTGACATAATACGCCAACTATCTGGTCTTTACCACGAACTGTAATCTAATACAATTGATGTGTTCTACAAAATTCACTGAAAATTTAAATAGTATTTCATTTTTAAATATCGGAAAATAAAAGGAGGTTATATAAGAAAGTTATTGATATCAGTAAATTTTCACAGTCAATGACATCATTATTTGTCAAAATGCTAAAAGCACCCAGGAAAGAATACAATGAATATTCGGGATTCTTGAAATGTAGTGATCTTTGGAAGACAAGCTAACATTAATCTAAGCGATATATTTTGTGCAACGTCAATAAATGTTTTCTTTTCTCTTATGATGATAGTTACTTCTAAACGTCGATAAAATATGGTACTCTAACTGCATTTTTCGTCATATGCTTCAAGCAAAGCAACTGCATTATATCCCATTAATTCGACAGAGCCGTAGAAATACTGCACATTAAAACCAAACGATACGCCAACGTTCGTGAGTATATATCTACTAACCTAACTCTGCTTCATGTTCCGATATTTTTCGCTAATTCAGTTTAGGTACTAAAACATTTAGTTTCCTGACCTGCCATATTTATTCAGCTGTAGACAAGTGCGACATTTGACGTTTTATCTACGGTTGCTTCTAGGTAATCGGCTGTTTCAAACATATTAGAAAGACGTCGGTGCTCGGCCCAACTTTCTGCATGTATTGATTGCTCCCTACTCATCTGTGATAAAAGAGACACTGAATGATCGTAAACGCTCCGAAAAATTTAACTCAACTAATTAAGTAGCAGTTGGCTTTTCTTCCTAAGTAAATCATGGGCCCGGTAACGTTTTGCCGTGTTTTTTATAATTATTGCGGTTGAGTTTAGCAAAATATATTTAAACTCGCAAAAGTGCTTGACAGTCCGAACTTTGTTTCTTCCTATAAGCAAAGTTTATCAATTCGTAATTAGAAAGCGCACAAAATTGTGAAAATTTCGTGGGTGACTTCACTTTTGATTACATGGAAGACATTTAAATAAAATTTATTTCATATCTACATTACTGTCGCAAATTTTTATCCTTTGACAAGATTGTGACTCTTAAATTCGTTATTGTTTTATCACAACTTATAAAGAATATTGTATTTCCGACAACATTGATTCTCAAAATGATTTCTGGGGATTACAGAATTTTACGACCTAATTTCGTTAATTGATAGACACAAGTCTTGTAATGAGAGAAAATGTGTCCCCCTTAATATGCTGCCGAGTATAACCAAATTTATTGCTGGAGGATTTGCAAGCTGAAGTGTTTTAAGAAACGTACGTGTTCATTGTATGTTAGCAACAAAAGAAGCAGTGCAATATACAGTGGTACAGAGAAGAATTTGGCAAATATTGCTTGTATCTGGTATGGAGGTGTTGCTTGTAGTTTTAATCGCCATTAAATCCCTGTATTCTTATACTTCCTACCCTGATGTGTAAATGTCGGATTCGTTCCGGGGAGAGTTCGAGACTGTGAACAGTGTCAATGGTTGTGGTACACAAAAGGCAAAAAACTTCAGCAACGAAAGTGGCACTTTTATTCGTTATATTTAATAATCTTCTGAGTGAATTGAATGCGTCATGCTATCCCTTTGACGGAGCTGACAGAGTCGCAGACTATGTATTCCGTAGCTCACAGTGTGATTGAGTATGTATTCGAATTACACAAAGGACATTTTCTAATGCAACGCGCGTTGAGTTGCCTATTCTTTTGATAGGCGTTGAAGGTGACTCATTGTCTAGTGTTGGTAGCTTTGGCTGTCAGTCCATAAGACCCAAGTCAAATCAACATCATTGCCAACAATTTCTGATGAGCAATTCGGAAACTACTTGTGAAGTAACCAAAAATTAGTTTTGCTGACAGTAAGAAAGAAAGCTTTCAGAAATATAACATATCGGATATAAATTAGACCGAAACTAACTTGAAAAAATCACTACATTTAATTGCAGTTTGAAGTGATTAAGCCGCGTTTAAGGTGCACAGCTCTCTGTTAGAGGAAGTTTAGAGTGGTCAAATGGTCAGGAATGTTTATCTATAATTTTGATAAATTTCGGCAGCATTTGACGCGGTACTTTTTAATTTTTAACTGAATTCTTCTCACGCAATTGCTTTCCATAGAGAAATATGCTTGTATGCAATTGGCATTTCAAACTGTCTTTATGTAGCTGCGCGTTTAAATGGCTGCAGACTTCAATTGACGATGCATTTATCAGGGCTTTTTTCGTTGACACACCAACTCTCTCAGTGAAGATGCCGACTGCTTGATTTTCCCGTAACAATCCATTTTCTTTTCTGTAATAACAATTTTTCCCTTGCAAACTGCTTTGTTTCTGCAAATTAGCCCTAAATATTTACCATAAAAGCAAAATCAGTCGTGCTTTTGCCAATGTTTAACGATTCAATTTATCAAACTACCGTCATCAACGCAACCTTTGTAAATGTAATTTGATTTTTGAAACAATATGGTTACATGGTTTACCGTTATACACTCGTGTCGACTGGTATTTTTAGTAAGGAAATTACCTTAGATGATTTAGACAATGCGTTTTCAGCATTCGTAGTGATTGCATAGGAGAAAGGTACTCTATGAATAACTGTAGAAAAATTGACATTTCCGTTCTCATCAATGAGATATCTAACACAGACAAGCAGCATTCTGCCTCACCCTCCTGCGTATGTTGGATGCGGCGAAACAGTTGCGGCGTGCGGTTACGCAAATGTTGATGAATAATGGGCACTGCCTCACAGCCCGACGCCAACTAATTCACTGGAATGGATTAGTACACTTTGCTCCTGATGTGTGACGGTGTAAGTACAGTGGCTATAGAAGTTTTGCTTTGTGTGACAAATTTATCATGCCATACCGAACATGAGTTGTAATGTCACTCAACCAGATTTTATATTTCTTGATTGAAAGTAGAACGGTAGTGTGAGGCACCGTGGTTATTTTGGCTGCTTGGAATTATCCATTCACCTAACTCCGAATGCGGCGAATGAAAACGCACCACCAAATCATTTTCATATTTAAAATGCAGCAAATCTTACCAGATTAGGGGGAAGTTTTTAAAACGTACTCACGGCACCATTGTTATAAAGGGCAGAAAAGCGCATAAGACAGAACTTAGGACTAGATTAACAGACTTTGGGCAACGGACAATACGAATATTTACGGTGATGTTAGAACCATATATAAATTCCATGGAAAATGAAGCGAAGAATATACGGGACATGTTTGGAGATGCAACTGTCGAAGATCAAAAAGTGTATTAAATGCTACGATATGCGGATTGAGGTGAAAATTAAAGTACTCAGTCATCAGTTGAAAAAAGATATTATCGCAAGCAAATCAACCATTTCCTGTACAGAACACTGAGAAAGTTATTAAATTTGTTGATTCCTAGGCATCATTATATAACTCGTAGTAGCAGTGTGTTAGCGAATCAATAGAACAAGCGGTCTTGGGAACATAAAGATTTATTCATTGGTAGACATGGTACTAACCGTCTGGAACCAAATATGCTGCATTAACTGAATAATGGGAGGTTGATTACGGATTAGATTCATGGTGATTTGCAGGGCCCAGGCTAGTAACAGATTTATCCACCCGTGCTAAAATGCTGACATTTCTTAACACTGCATATGGTTATTTTAAACGCCGAAGTTTCTTTTTCAAAGAATTGGCTAACAGTTAAATCAAATACGGCTGTCAGTCACAAAGTTCGTACTATTGCGTCTACAGAGAACAGAGATTAATGATAGCCAAAACGAACATGACGATTTGTGCAACATCCGCAGATAGATCCTTATTGTAGGAAAGAAATGAACTCCAAGTAGCTCATTAAAAGTAGGGAGGTGTTATGGAAAATTTAAAGGCTATTTAACCTTTGTTCGTAACTGCAATATTTCACTTATGCTGCGAGGATTCATTAATGTTTACTCTAACGCATCTCCAATGCGGTCTTATGATCTTTTGGCGTGCATTTTCCGGTGGTTTCACATGGTTGGTCTTTTAGTAAGACATGACTAGTAACAATAGGTTAAGTGCATCTCTTTGGTGTTTTAAGCAAGGACACCGTTTTCTGCCTACTCATTGCGCTGTTTATTTTTTCCCCGTCGCCGTGTCTAACCAAAGATTCCGGATCAGCTTCTTACACGGAAGCATGCTATGTTTAATAGTCAATTTTCCGGATGTCATTTAGCTACACTGCGATGCTATCCACGGTTAAGTATACATAAATTTTTTCTACATAACCCACCTTTGGGGCATAAAATCCCGTTTCTCTATCAGTTCAATTTAGGTAGATATAAAATTTTTCATTAAAATACTACATGCCACGCAAATGTATTAAATTATGTTATCTGGAACACTGCTATACATTATTTGAACGCTTTGTTTTGCTTTGTTAAACCAAAAACGGCATGCTGAATGTACACTTCAATTAGTATACAGGATCAATTTATTCATATGATTTTAACTAACTTTTAATTATGAGTATCTTACTTTTTATATTTTAAGTTGATTAAAATACCACACTGTTGATTATCAATACTGTAGGTCACTGCCAATTCCTATATAGAGCAACATAAAATAAGCGGGAATTATATATTTTTTGGTGCGACATTTTTGGATAGACCAACATATACCATTGGACAGGTGGAAATATAGTCCGCTTTAACTCACGCTCGAGAAATGATCATTTGTCGCTCATTTAATTAATAGGGTGAACAGAATATTGTGACAGATAGCAAGTAATCAATTCGCATTTATAATTATTACTGATTTCATTGTTATTATGATTTTCACATGTGCAACTGCTGAGATTGCTTCTAGTGTTATTTTTAATGCAAAATTTGACCTGCAAGGACAGGCTTAGACGGTTTTGGAGTCCTCGACTGTATGCATATGAAACTTATTATTCTCTGCTACGGCGCAACTACTTCTCGCATGAGATGCAAAAGTCTTGCCTACTAATCAGCAAATGCAATTGCTTTTGCCTAGTTGCGCGAACGTTTTCGTAACAGCTATAACGGCTGCGTCACCCAGGTCTATCAGTGATACTCTGCATTATCCGCTGTTACAAGAAATACATCCCCATGTTCATTACTGACGAAGCTATGACCAAACCTGTTGTTTACTGGCATTTGCCCATCGCCGGCACTGGTTGCTGATATGCACACAGTACAAACAAATTTGAACGGCTTTGCCTACAGGAACAATCGTGGATCAATAAGCTAGCCAAACTCCGTTACGTATATCCCTTCATGACGCACTCACATACTTTAACCGACGTAGGGCGTGCAGCAGGTACAACCAACGCAAGCAGCACCCTCACTCTACCCGCTTGAGCTGAAAAGTGCAGCGTTTGAGTATTACAGCAGCCCTCAATGGAATTGATGCCACCAAAGCGCAAATATGGAGAGAAAATATTTGCACGAAGTGTTAGCAAGAAGAATTATTTGTACAGCTTACGTCCTTGGCTTTCAACACCGGTTGTTTTTGTGTCACTAAACTAGCACCTAAAAGACAAATAAACTGTAATGATGTTCTCCGCTTTGCATAATTTTATAGAGCAATCACAATGTTTAGTTTTATAAAATAAAATAAGTGAGCGAGTCGCATTTAATCTGACTGCCATTAGTTCATCTCAGAATGCAACACCTGAGGATTTAGCCACAAGCCCGGCAGTCCAACTCATCGTAACATAAGAATCGATCGCCACGATAAAATGCCACACGTAGCATACGTACGTCTAGTTCTTGGACCATGTCCGAATGACGCGACACCGTTTCCACAACATATTTTAGTGCCCACCAAACAAGGTCAGTTACCAGTCACAAATTTCAGGCAGTTATTTGCTAAACCGAACAACAATGTACTAACGGTCGTTCCCGCCAAACAACACAAGGTACAAGCAACAACACCTAACTCGAACTATGCTAAGCTGAAACACCTTGAATTGTGCACCAACGTACTTTATTCCGGATGTGGAAAAATAAAATTCAAATAGGTACATTATTGCAACTTGTGGAATCCATTATGATCATATTATATTCGGCTTGAGTCCACTACCTCAAGACTTGCAACAAGTCACCAAACATCCATGCACTACGGATACATTCGGTTACTTCCAGTGTCATTAAATTCCACTGAGGACACAGAGACTAACGTACAATTAGCAATTCATTTTCGCAACCCAGCGCGGGGAATGTATAATATCCGATACAACTTGGCGATAGCATGAAAAGAAAAATAGTCCATGGTGGCTCTTCTACGAACAAATAGAAGAAAATCCCTGTTCGTCCATGGTGTTCCTGGACTACAGTGTTCCTTTATTACGGAGAGAAAACAAAGCCGACAGCAATGGCGAAGCGTCCGCAGGGCATTATCTGTAGATCACGTTATCATTTATCACTAAGTAGAATTCACTCACCTCCTATCTACAATCCTGCGACCCAAAAATATTGAAAGCGGTACATTACTTCGAAAGAATGGCGGAAGTCATGTCAGACAGCTGTTTGGAGCTTCGCTCTAGGTTACAAACAGGTATTGCTTTTAGCGAGTCGCGTAGAGCCATGACCGCGCAAAACTTCTTTGGAAACTGCAACCTCAGTAAAACGTACACCTTCACATTACTGCGTTGTAATAGAACCAGTGACCCTCGGCGCCATGGTTATTTTGAGTGCGCTGTGCTAACATGCAATCCGGCAAAATTCAAGAATAACTGTCATACGCGAAAAATCGTTTAGCTTTCTGCAGACAATCGGTTGGCTTTCAACTAAACACACATTTGACGTCCACTAATCGAATTTGACATATGAGGAACCGTTGTTGTTATACTAACGCAAAATAACTTCTCAGTAAATAACAAGTGATTTACATACGTCATGATCAAGATGGCGGGACCTCATAATGTTAAGGGAGGCTGAGATCCTTAAATTTATCACAGCCAGCCAAATGTTACTATCTTTACCGTACAACGATCGGCCGAATCGAGGAGGCAGTTTAATACTTTATTACAGCAATGAGGTACATCTTGATCTAAACAAAGCATTATACATCCAGTTCGTTAAAGCGCATTGTTATCCTTTTCACCTACGTCATGGTGACAAATATTCTTTAGGTTTCTTGTACCGTCCCTGTCATCCAGGTTAGAAATTAAAAATATCCTGGATTTCTATGCTCCCACACACATAGTCACATTCTACTGAATAGTAAACTTTATCTGCATACCCTAGAAACCCCTCTTAGTCTAGAGGAGCAATTCAAAAGATAATTGCAGAATATAATGTTTGGCATTCCACTGTACAACAAAGTTCCCGCCCTCAAAGATTCCTGACAGGAAACAATACAATTATTCTCAATCAAATGTTGACTAACGAGGAGCTTATGATGGAAAGGGTATGGAACGCTAGCCGTTTACGCCAGAGTAATCAAACAACCCATTTTTTAACTACATATATTATGCAGATTATTCTGCAGAAAAGGCCGTTGACACTCGACTTATTACATATTGCACCGTTCTGATCACATACGTTAATGCATAGGTTTGTTTTCCTCAAGCTGAACTATCTCCCCAAGTCGCATTTTGCGATTTTTTCCACAATGCAACCAAATATATCCATTGCTTCGAAAAATTGCTTATGCACGCATTGAGAGTAAACCCATTCATAGGAAGCTAAACGCTGCAGTGCAAGTTCACAAGAGATTCACTCTGACGAAAATACAAGCAGTCCCCTCGTACCGAAACCGGTTGCCTACATTAA